>QKYT01000012.1:68393-185960 GCA_003550305.1 Glomus cerebriforme | reverse complement strand
AGATAAAATCCAAAGTATGCATAGTAAAGAGATCTTGCAGTACGTTGGCCTTTGGAAGGATTTGGAGGGTAAAAATGACATTGGCAATATAGATAATAATAATTGTATGATAGAAGAAAAACTTTATAGAAATAATAGTATTGATATTAATATAGATAATAATGNAGTTAATTTGGGTTATTCTTTAGTAGGTCAAAATAGGATTNATAGANAANTAGATAGTATTAATCTAGATAATTACAATGGTACGGGGTCAGAAGATTTAAGGTAAAGCGTAAGGGCCGCTTACGCTAAGGGAAATTTGTTTTCAATTTCTACCTTTACAAACCAAAAATCTTGCGNGACAAGTTACATTTTTCTTATTAAGAGAGGATGTATACGTAATTTATAGAATGTATTCGTCATCTGACATCATATACAATAAATACGTTTAACTTGTCTAAAAAAAAAAAAAAAAATATATATTATTTTATTATAATATATAATTTGTATTTAAATTTCATTTTATACTAATAAATTAATACTTATTTATATAATTTTTACAAATTTTATATAGACTAAGTTATTAAAAAACTGAAAATTTTAAATTTGCTATTAATATTATTATATTAACTCAAAAAATTTTATATATATTTAAGTATTTAAAATATTTTTATTTTTTGCTAAAAAGTTGCATCTGAAAGTTAAGTCCAAAAAAAGTAGGAATAATAAAAATTTTTTATACAAGTATTTCATTATTAAAAAAATTATTAAAATAAATAAAGTAAAAATTAAAAAATAAAAGTTTACTAAAGTCTATAATATACTATTTAGAAAAAAAATCAGAACTGATTATAATTGTAATTTTTAATAAATAAAATTTTAATTAGTATTTATTTATATGGGTAGAAGTCAAAAGGTAGCTAAAGTCATTATATTGGACTTAGCATTAAGTAAAAAAATCTTAGGTATTTAATTCACTTCTGGATTATTTACCTGCTCAAATTCTTCAATCATAAAAAAGGAAATGTGATATTTCAATAATCTTATTAAATTTAAGAAACTTACAATTAGCCAGCAGATAATCTATATTAATAATCAAGTATTAATTCTGCAACTAACGTACCAGTTACAAGTATCATTTCTTCCAGATTACCAATTGGATAGACTCTTCTCTTTCATCTTTATTAGGTATAAATATGTGTTGAATATTCCCAGAATTATTGCCAATTGTATTATCATGCATTCTGGATTGATGAATCTCAAATCTCTCAAATTTGTATTAAAAAAATTACAACTAAATTGCTAAACTGATTACTCAACTAAACACTTTGGATTTTTCCAAGGATTTGATCTATATAGATCTCAAGAAAAGCTAAATGAAATTATTACTCTTCCAATTAATTTTTTTGTATTTTACAATAATTGAAGATTATACTATTGATCCTCACTCCTTTAATTTAGAACTTTAGATTATATGAAATATCAAAATTTATCAATTTCTCTTCTCCTAGAATCCTTAGATGAATAGAGCATTTAAGAATCTGAACTCACATTTAAGAATATCATACTTCACAAATACTCTACGAAGGTGTCTGCTCTAATCAAATTTGCTTTTTGATACTAATTATTCTACGCAGTACAGCTTATTATCTCTGACATCCAACTTAAATATTACCAATACCTCTCCCTACAAGGACCTACTCCAATAGTTTTCACATTTTTAATTTTAGAAAGTCAACGTTACCTTATGTCTCTTCGTTCATTTACTAAAGTGAAATTGAGCGCTATTCTTTCATAGTTTCTACCATTCCAAGTCACTCTTCTGCATCTATTTATACAAATAGTAAAAGTGTGATTGATACTTTCATGAGTGTTAAAGAATTAATTGTTAATTATAGTTTAGTTACTAGAAATAGCAGTAACATTAAAAAAATTTTAAAATATTATAATTATAATTTATTGCAGATAAATATTTGGGACTTTATTAATCAAAAAAACTTAGATATAAATTTTATTAAAATTAAAGAACACTCAGGAATTAAAGGCAATGATATTGTGGACTTCTTAGCTAAATTAGTGATTACTTCTGATCTTTTTATCACAACTTATTCTTTTTATTCTAGGGCTCAGATTTTTCACTTCATCCTATAGAACAATGATATTTTCATAGAACCTAATTCACAAAAATTTACCAAATTATTACATAATATTTCTATTAACGCAGAATAAGCTTTCTTATATTTTAATTAAGATATCTATAATTTGATTTACTCTTTTATGGTATGGTCCTTCTTGTGGTTTACATTCATGATGCGTAATAATAATCTTTGTTTTAATAGTGATATTCACTATTCTTTTGTACATAGATTAAAACTTTCCAACCTGTTCTTACCAGTTGAAGTTATTTTTGCTGAAAGAAATCCTGATATCTTTTCATTTTTTAGATGTTTATACTGTTCACAAGAAAAAGAGATGGTATATCATCTCACTATCTACTCTGAACTTGATTACGTCTGGATTAATATAAGAACTTTATTTATTAAGAAAATTTTTTTGCAATTAAATGAATGACTCCCCAAGGTACACCTATAGATGCCATCCAAATTATTTTAGAATGTTATAAATATAATTTGGGATGTATAAATTCATTTAGTTTATATGTAATTTATTAAATAAAGTGCCAAAATAATTTGGGATTTTACTATATGTCCAAATTGATTTTGGGATTTGGGTGGCATTTATAGGTACACCAGGATCCTATTGAAGTCTGTCACCTTCTAAATATAATCAAAATATGATTTACCAACTTTCTATCAACTTTTGAGATAATTGATAATAATGGAAACAATGCTCTGCAGTATTATATCCTGCGTTCCATTATCAGCTCCTTTACCTATGATTCCTTTACCAAAATCACACAGTCAAAAAATTTAACTTTTCAAATTATGGATAGATTTATTTTGATTTTTATTAAGAAATTCTATCATCTTTTATGGATACTATGCTGCAAATTACTAAAAAAGTAGGAAGCTGCTCTTACCTCTACAGCCTTCTCATAGAGCTCATCAGCTGGATCTTCTTCCAATAGATCTAATAGGAAAATTTCCTTTTACAAGAATAATATTTCTTATGATAAATTTAACTATCTGATCAATGATAAACAAATAAGGTTAAAGCAAGCTGCCCTATCTGGATTCAAAATGGTTTAGAATTTATTGAAGTTTGGTATCACCAAAGGTGATTACTTCTGTGAGAAGATTCACCACCTATCAGACAAAATCCAGAGTCTTCATAGCAAGGAAGTTTTGCAATATGTTGGATTGTGAAAGAACTTGGAAGATTGCAAGGACAATTGTAATTTTAGTCAAAATATAAATAGAAACAATTTAATTAATATTAATATCGATAATTTTAGGGAATACTAATGGTAATGTAGATAGTATAGTTAATTATAACAGGTTTTATAGACAAGATAGAACTCATAGAAGCATTAATCTAGATAATTACAATGGTACAGGGTCAGAAGATTCAAGGTAAAGCATAAGGGCTGTTTTCGCCAAGGGGAATTTGTTTATAATTCCCACCTTTACAAACCAACGATCTTGCGTGACAAGTTACATTTTTCTATATAGAGGGTGTATACGTAATTTATAGAATGTATTCATCTCATGACACTTAATACAATAAATGCGTTTAACTTGTCTTAAAAAAAAAAAAAAATTTAATTAGTAAAAAAAGGTCATGTGACATGATCGCGGTTTTTTTTTTATTTTTTAATTTGAAATATAATATAAACATCAAATGTGTTGAAAATATTGATCTTTTTTGTTATATGTGTTATATGTGAAATTAAAATATTTTGCAAGTTCTTTGCGAGATGGAAAAAGATAAAGTTACATAAAATTTGTGGTTGCTGTGTAATTTTTCGGGGTATAGTTTAAGGAACGCAGATATTAGTCACATGACTTTCGAAACATTTAATCTTCAGAATCAATGTGGTATTTTATAATTTGTGCGTGCATTTTACTTTACTATTGAATTTATATTAGACAATCTGCAAATTTGGTCATAGTCACTTTGATATAATGACGGTTATGATAGGATTTAATATTTGTATTGGAAATACATATTTTATATAATAAACATTCGGTAGTTACAAATACAGATTTCGTACGTCATTTACGCTGCAGCATCAATTTTAGCAATGTGTGCAATCAAATCGATGACACGGGTGGCATAACCATCTATATTATGATTAAAAAAAAAATTATTATTATAATTGTATCACGAATATTGGATTAGAATTAAAATACCTACATTCGTTATCGTACCACGCGACAACTTTGACAAACGTAGGATTTAATTGGATACCTACATAACGAAGAATAATTAGCAAAATATAATATTCATTTAGAATAATTATTAGAATAACTAATTAATTACTAACCAGCCTTGGCGTCGAAAATACTGGAGTTAGTGTCGCCGATGAAATCTGTGGAAACGACCTGTAATAAATTTAATGTAAAAACATTAATTAGAAAAATAAAAATAATTGTTTTATTAGATGATTTATATTTACATCATCTTCAGTATAAGCAAGAATTCCTTTCAACTCATTTTCAGAAGCTTCTTTCATAGCTGCTTTGATCTCATCATAGGTGGTTTCTGTTTTCAAACGAGCCGTTAAATCAACAACTGAGACATCAGTTGTAGGAATTCGGAAGGACATGCCAGTGAGTTTTGTATTCAAAGATGGAATAACCTGAGATAAAGGAAAATTTATGATTAATTATATTATTCAGATAATATTGTAATATTTAGATGAACGCACTTTTCCGACAGCCTTTGCTGCACCTGTAGAACTAGGAATAATGTTTTGGCCTATAAAAAAGAATATATTAACATGATAAATATAATAATAATAAATATACAGTGTCATCAGGGTATTTTGATTAACAGACTTGCGCCTCTTCCGCCTCTCCAATCCTAAACAAAAGAGAAACAACAAAATTAAACATAAAAAGATTATTATTTGTACTACAGTTATAACAATAAACACAACAACACACCTTGCCAGATGGACCGTCAACTGTTTTTTGAGTGGCTGTAGTGGAGTGAACTGTGGTCATCAAACCTTCAATAATACCGAATTTATCATTAAGTACTTTTGCTACTGGAGCTAGACAATTGGTGGTACAAGAAGCATTGGAGATCACTTTATATTCAGGTTTGTAAGCATCTAAATTCACTCCACATACAAACATTGGAGCGTCGGAGCTGGGTGCACTGATAATGACCTATTATGAATGTTAGATTTAGTATAATAATCCACTGTAATCGAATCTAGATTTAAAAAACTAACCTTCTTAGCTCCCTGAATTAATTATGCGATCGAAACAGAATGTAATATAAGTCACAAATTCAGTGATTTGAAACGATGGCAAATTTGTTAAAAATAAACATACCCCTACAATAAAAAATAAATGATTTTTGAATATTAAACAATAAAAATCGCGATATAATAACAATTAACGAGTTAATAAATCTACCTTTCAAGTGAGCTGAGGCCTTTTCAGTGGTCGTGAAAACACCAGTTGATTCAACTACGTAGTCGGCACCAATATCACCCCATTTAATATCGGCCGGATTTTTTTCTGCGAAGACAGCGATTTCCCGGCCGTCAAGTACCAATTTTCCATTTTTTGCTTCAATCTGACCTTTGAAACGACCGTGAGTTGAATCATATTTGAAAAGGTAAGCCTACGCGTTGTATAAATATAGGATTGGTTATTAATACAAAATAATCCATCATCTTATGTGTATATTCTATCAATATTTTATAAATTAAATTTTTTTTTTTTAGAGTTTTACCATATAAGAGGGGTCCAAAAAAGGGTCATTTAAGCCCACAACCTCAATTTCGCTATGATTCAAAGAAGAACGAAGGACGAGACGTCCAATTCGACCGAAACTTAAAAATATAAAATTGTCATTGACTTTTTTCAGTAATCCGAAAAACCGTTTCTCCCTTTTATTAAATTACGAAAGACCAAAAAACGGATTTAATATTAATATAAAAATATCACTTACCCGTTGATACCAACTTTAATAGTCATTATGTTGTTTAGAAAAGTAAACTTGAAGGATAAATTGTAACGTATTTATATTAGTTAGCAGATATCGGTATATCTGATGAATCGATGATTCACATCTAAACACATATGTCAAAAGATAGTAATAAGATCGACTATCGGAACTATCAGACTTTTATATTTATAAGCGTACTTTTTGTCATCAAAACGAAAAAGGGAATTGGGCTAAATTATTATCCACGAATGCATCGTACGTTTCTTGTTGTAAGCGATATCCATTATCGCTTGGATAATATTAAAAAACTTCAAATTTGGTTAACTCAAAAAGATCGATTGAAAGAGTTACGTAATTTTATTATTTTTTTTTAACTTTATTTGTTTGGCACTGTTCACTGTGATCATATTTTAACATAATTTTAATCATCAAGAATCGATTATATTATCGCGTCCGGTGATCTTGTAAATGCGGATTATTTAACACCTCTAACCACAGAAAAGGTTGATTTATTCAATCTCTTGCTTAATCATTTAATCCTCGTTATTGATTATATTTTTACGTTACGGTATAGGATGAACAAGAATTTCATGAAGTTATTTCTGCTTTTCAGAATTTTGGCAAGCCATTGTATTACATACCCGGTAATTGGCTTTATTTCTTTTACTTTGCATGTTAAACATGTTAAACTTTACTTATCGCTTCATCGCTAATTATCAAACCAACCGAATTTAGGAAATCATGATCCGGATACTTCTTTTCTTTTGTCCAGTGATCAAGATCGAAAAGATAATTCAAAACGGGCCATTGATGGAAAGCCAATAGCGAAGAATTTTCATAACGAATCTTTACAATTAGGTCAATTTATAATCATTGTTTCGTAGCCGACGTAGTGTAGTAATTTTAATAATTGATATTTCTTTATTCTTGTAGCGCCTGGGTTAAGCATTGTGGGCTTTGGAGGGTCGACAGAAGGGGTGTTAAAAAACTCTCCTGAGACTGTAATTTGGCCAGGTAATATAGAATTATTAAATATTGAGTCCATATTCAAATTCTTATTTTATTTTATTTTTTTTTAATCCTACCATACAATATAGCATGTCCAAGGAATACTGAAACTCTTCTCTCTGAAAGGTTACCGATTTTAATTGATCAAGTTAAGAACGATGACATCATTCTTGTGACACACTTTGGTCCATCCAAAACCGGAACCACCGATGTGGATATGTATCCATTACATCCTTCCGGGGCGATTGAATCAGGAAGGTAGGGGTATATTAATTGAAGTATCTTACTGTTTAGCTTTATGTTCTTACTTATTCTTCGAAATGATGGATATCAGCAAAGTTTTACGTGATATGATCGCTTTACGATCTCCTTTATTGCCAAATGAATCATCTAAACAATACATTACACTTAACATTCATGGTCATTCTCATTATCCATTTGGTCTTTCACATATTGGTCAAACTATGATTGTCAATCCTGGTGCATTAAGAGATGGCAGATTCGCAATTTTATCTTTATCGCAAATAGATAGAGATAAACTTATGGAAAGGGATAAAGAGAGAAGAAAATATATGCAACATTTTTCTAGAGACAAAATTTGGAATCTTGAAGGATTGGAATTTTTGTTAATATGATTCACTTTATTCACTTTTATGAAATTATCTAAATACTTATCCATAATAAATTTTGGAATATCGATTAATAAAAAATTAAACTGCTCCAAGTAATTTATTAAATGCTATAATTTTATAGATACCGGTTCCAGGACAGTTTTCATGTTCTGTTGCTTTTCTCAAATTATTTTCCGAATCAGAATTTTATTATAATTCTTTTTTGATACCGGACAGATAATTACTACTCTGCTACAGTACTACAAGTCTACAACGGGCAAAACGCGTGCATTATTTTTGAGATTATGAATTACGTTATATTTTTGATAATCCTATGGTCATATGATTTTGCATTGATAATGAATTTATCGTCATAGTTATATTGCTTGTTCCAAAAAATTTTTTATTACGAGTATCGTGCGGATCTTTTCACCAAAGTTCTCCAATTAAACCTTTACTGTATTAACAACATAATGTATACTAACGAAGCTATTGAGTCGCAACGCGTTAGATCAGTTGTTGGAAGTGTAAACGGAAGGTCCATGCAAAGGTATTTCGATAAACTTTCTATTTATCTGCTCTTTCAATTACTCAGATTATTGATTTCTTTAATTTTTAGGAGAACGGGTGGAAATAGTTCAGCCGCTACTTCACGATTATTCATGAATGCTGTAAAGGACGCAAATAAAGGCGTACGAAACCCTGGGGATAGACCAGGTGAGTAGATGAAAACTTCAAGTTAACAGATCTCAACATTGGGATCTAATTATTATTTACTATTTATTTGCAGAGGAAAATGTGTCATATAGATCTGACAGAGGTCACTCTAAACGTCCTTATAGCCCTACTATGGATTATCACAGAGAGGATCAAAAAATAAAGTCCCGCAAAGTTGAGAATGAATCTGAATATGATCGCTCTTTTGAATCAGATCATAGTCAAGATAGATATTCACGAGTAGGGTTAGAACATCGACCTAGTGATCAAGGTTTATATATGCCTTCACCACCAGATTATGAGCGTAATAGATATGGTAATTATGAAAAATATTTGGTAACATTTAAATTGTTGACTTCGAATTAGGATTAGAATTAGTATTAAGATTAAATCACATGAATTGTAGAGAATGAGAAACGACCTTCACATGTTAGGCTGTTAAAACAGCCAATAAGTGTTTTAGATCGACTGGGAAAAAAAGGAGGTCTTATGACTGCATATATTAATCCTGCTTTTTTTCAAGGGTCCAGTGCTGCAAGTACGAACGCAATGTTGTTTCCGTCAGACTCGAATAATAATATCACACTAACTCCAAAAGCTTCTCGATGTCGTCATTGGCCTAATTGCGATCTCGGGTCTGCGTGCAGATTTCATCATCCTACTGAAATCTGTCCGTAAGTATTTTAATTTATCTTTGGTCTGTTTCTCTTTATTAAAAAAAAATCATTCTTAAATTTTAAATTTTTATAGAATGGTACCTAATTGTCCCAATTCTCCTAAAACTTGTTTATATATCCATCCCGCTAATCATGATTTTGCTTCGTATGATCAGCGTGGCGGTATATATAGACCTAATGCATTTGGAAATGGTACGGGACAAGGAGCCTTTGGTTCACGTTCTTCTGGATTAGGTTCATTTGGACTTGGTCCTATGGGTCCTATGAGTCATGGAATGTTTGGACAAGGGACTTCTTATCAAAGTGGAGCATTCGGTGTCTTTGTACAAAATTCTCGAAGGTCAAGCATTTCATTTGGAAAGAGCACGGTTGAGCAAGGTTTAAATGTACAAAGTCAGCAAAAAGAAGAAAAGCCTGCTAATTTAGCTATTACAGAATCTAACAATATAACAACTACTGTTACGCACACCAAAACTTCAAATGATACGTCAACAGAACATGAAAAGGATGCTACATCTCAAGCTCAAAAAACCGGACCACCCGCTGTTTTGTGTAAATTTAGTGAAAATTGTGCGAATCCTAATTGCATGTATGCACATGCAAGTCCTGCTTCGGCTGGGACTAATTCTATTCCACCCACTTTAGTTGATATACCTTGCAAATTTGGATCTGAATGTGCTCAATCTAAATGTCGTTATTCACATCCTTCTCCAGCAACAGGTATGTTATTAATTTTTTCGTAATCACCTTTGGGACAATATAATTAAAAAAAAAATAGTTTTTTCAGTTAATATTTATCTTTTTTATCACAGTTTCAATTCCTCAAGAGCCCTGCAGATATTATCCTAATTGTCAGAATCCAATTTGTCCTTACTTACACGTTGATTATAGGTATATATATTTTTAATTTCGAAATTTTTTAAAATCCTGATATATATTCTAATATATTATATATATAGCAATTCAATGAAAGTTCCGACTCCTTGTCGTAATGGAGCTCATTGTGCGCGACCCGGATGTCATTTTATGCATCCGTGGGACATGGAGGCGGATACTTCAAGTATTCCTGTTTGTATTAAATTAATTGATTCATTAATAATATTTATATTTATATATCTTATTGTTAACATTTTACTATAATTTTAGTGTAAATTTGGGTTTAATTGTCGAAGACCTGATTGTGCATATGCCCATCCGATGGGTAAAAAGAATTATTCGCATATCTCTGAACGTACTTTCGCTGTACCAGAAGAGATGACAGAAAAGGTTCTTCCACCCTCGGAGAATCAAGATGAAAAAGAAAATGATACAGTTAAATCAGAAGAGATCAAAAATGAATTAAATAACAATAAGTCTGATAATAAAGAAAAAGATAAGAATAAACCTGATGAAGCAGAAGAGTTTAATGAAGAGGATTTTAATTGGGATGAGTTCGATGTGGATGTAATATTAAATGATGAAGGAATAAACGGGGATATTGTGACGGATTTGTAAAGATACTAATAAAAAAGTTAATTTCTTAGAAATATTCAAATGATTATATTATGACAAGAGTTTTTGCTCATTGAATTTAATACGCACGCACTCTCATTTGTTTTTTCTAATTAAATTTTTTTTCAGTGTACGTCTTTTTTTTTGTGATGGACATTACTGTCATATAGATTTAATCATCTCTTTTTTTTTCTTTTGTAATTGTTATAAGTATATGTAGAAAATATAACAAAAGTAAATAAATGCAAACAATTCTGTAAATCATTATATATTTTATTTTAAGATGATTCTCAAAACTTTTGAAATTTTAGAATAAAAACTTATGGCCTTAAGCTGATTTAGGTTCTGATTAACTTTAAGCCTCACACATTAGTTAGTTAGGATAATGTGTGACCATAGTTCAAAGAGCCGGCTTTCATTTTTCATTATCGCATTAAATGTTCATGGATGCATAAATACAGGAATTGAATAAAGCAAGAGGGGCTTTAAAATTCGATTAATATATTTTTATCATTATAAATATTTGATCTTTTATTAAACGAGACTAATTTTTTTTACTTATACAGTATATATACATTTTTGATGGATGACAAAATTAAAGTTATAATCATTCAGCACTGTCATTTTAGATTTGCATCATTAATTTTACAGTTTACAAAGAGAACTTGAGCCTAATGGAATAATAGACTAATAGACTAACAGAGTGTGATTGGCTTACTCAAGGGACCCGTCTGAAAATTTCTCAAAAAAAAAACGCTTTTTTGATCTATATAAAAAAGGAAAGCATTATACACATAACATTATTTGTCGATCATTTAAATTAAAGTTTGTATAACCTTATCAGCCAATCCTGATTTTTAATCATGCTTGAATTTCAGAAATCAGAATTTCATTTACGATTAATTTTTTAAATTTTGAATTAGCATTGCTATGGATCCGAAAATACCAGAACAAGTAACTGAACAAGCAACACAAGAATCTTCGTCACCTTTATCAGACGCAGATAAGGTAAAAAAGATCCAGTTCAAATTATTTTAAAGTGCATTATTTGGGGTTCATTATTGTTTTTTTGTGACGCTCTTTTATTCTTAGATTCGACTAAAACGCTTAGCGAAGTTAGCAAAGCTTCAACAAAATAGTTCAGATAACTTGGCTGGAACTTCAAAAAATGTAGTATCGTCTTCTAGTTCGGTGTCTGCACAATCAACTAGTTCGACCGCTGCGACAACTTCACAGCAACTACAAAATAAGGGTAGCCAAGAACCTATGGTGAGAATATAGTTTCAGCGTTAATGTTTATATTAATATATATTTTGCAACAAGGTTGAACAATATTAAGTTTGACACAATTAATGCAAAGTTCGAGAATTGGAATACCCCATATAGATTTTGACAGATTGGACTTATGATCAGTTGGATCAATAAAACTTCTTAAACTTAGTAATCCGGAGTTGCTTAGATTATTTTTTATTTATTTTTTAACTTTATTCAAAGAATACGACATCGATTTCACCAAAACCAAAGCGACCTCTTAAGTCTTTTGAAGATTGGCAAGATGATGTCATCTCAAAAGTTCTTCAAATTACCCTTGATGTAAGTTGGTTAATTATGGGATGATTATATATATTTTTTTTTGTGATATGTTCATATTTTTGTAAAAAATATGTATATATAATAATAATAATATAATAATATAATAATAATAATAATAATAATAATAATAATAATAATAAAAATCTTGTTATGTATGTGTATTTTATAAACAATTGGTCTTTTAAAGAAATCATCGGCCGAAAAAAGTGACTCTCAATTGATTTATCTAAATTCTCTCGTAGCGGAGTTAAAGGAAGAAGATCCTGGTATGAATTTAATTTGTAGAATTGCCTCTTCCCTAGGTTCTTTACTTAAAATCTAATACCAAGATATTGAATATTATAAACAGCAAAGACATCATTCAAATTGTCACAATCCCTTCTTGAAAAGGCTCTATTTGCTCGATTATCTATTGATCCCAATCAAATGAGTGATGATGAGGAAACTTTTTTGGCTATTTCGAAATTACCTCGTACATCCTTATTTAATTATCTGCTGGACTGTTGGAAACGGGCATCTGAAATCAAAAGAAACTTGCTAACACGCGCCTCAAAGGTATAAACATATTATTTGTAAATTGAATAATATTCATTATTTAATAATGTTGTTATACTAGACATTAGATCCTTTGGTTGTTAACGAGCGAGTCAAGGTCATGGAAGCCTTAAAAGACTTATTAGTAAACTATGTTGGTTTAGTTATACAATATCCTGATATGTTTCCACAAGTAAATAAGTCGGTAGCTTTTCTGCTTTTTTCTCTCTCTTTTTTTTTTTAATAAATAAAAAAAAAAAAATTCTTGATGCGTTTTTTCCCACATTTAGTTCCATGGATTCAAGTCCCCAACAGCTTGTTCCAAGACTATTAGCTGATATCAATTCTCCCGAAGGGTTACCTTTGGATTTTATCCAAGAATTAGCGGCAAGAGTTGATGAAGAAGGATTTGAAAAAGTTAGAAAATTATATGAGTGTTTTGTAATTTATGTTGTTTTAAAAGTTTAATGAATTATAACAATATTTCTACAGGTTTTTGGTCAAGCTTTAGTTGGGCTTGCGGCTCAAATGCGTTCGAGAAATATTTTAAATGATTATTTAAACCCACTTAATGTATGTTTTTTTAGGTATTAAGACACTTTATTTTCTTTTAATAACCTAATTATTCTTATACAACTTCCATTTTAGGGTTTAGTAACTTTAACAGAAATAAAGTCCTTGGCAGCGATGGTAATGCAAACAATTAAATATTTTTAATTATGATGTATTGTTTGATTTTTGAATTTCAAAAACATTCACTTTTTTCATAAATAAGTTGCCAAAACTACGAAGCTGGAATCCTCCAGATTTGACTGCAAAGGCGTTTGAGGTCGCGTCTCTTTTAGGACCATTTTGTCGATTATCTGTTTTCCCATCGGATGAGGTTTATATCTTATTATTATTATCTTATTATTATTTACAACCATTAAAAAAAAAGCCTTTTTTAATATATTCACATCTTCATAATATTTGACTATAGCCGTCTATATCAGAAAATTATTTTGGTAATATTCAAAGAAGTAAAGCTGATGTGGATTCTCTTGTTATAAGCCTTAGAGGTGCTATGCAAGGAGTGCAGGTTAATTAATAATTATATTATTGTTTTTCTTTTTTTTCCCCTTACTTTTTCTTTTAACTTATCAAAAAAGTTTATTTACTCATTTTCAGAAAACTCTCTTTAATATATTTAATAATATCATACGTTCTTCACCATCTTCAAAAGAAGCTGTACTTTCTTATTTTGCTAGGGTTATTAAGTTGAATGAAAAAAGAACACAAATGCAGGTTCGTATTTATATTATGCACTTAAAGAATATTAATCATAAGTCATTAAAGTTTAATATATTCTATAGGTTGATCCTTCACAAGTAGGAACGGATGGATTTTTAATGAATTTAAGTTCTGTATCATTAACATTCGCGGAACCTATTTATTCTAAAGTAATTTAATTGATATTTTAAAAATTTATTTAAGCGTCATTAAACAATTCTAATGTGAATTGTTTTATATTTTAAAGATTGATCGCATCGACATTCATTATTTCCGCAAGTCAAAGCGAATTGATATTAGTCAAGAAACAAAAATTAAGGCAACTCAACCAGAATCAGATGAATATTATTCATCTGTAGGAAGTGAAGTTGGTCAGAAATTCTAAAATATTATTGTGACTATGCTATTTAACTTTGATTCCATAGTAGATTTATCTTATTTGAAAATATTTTACGCACAGCACCACCGAATTTCATATCGGAAATATTTTTCATCACGCTAGCAATGCATCATTATGGACCGCTGCAATGCTACAATAATTACAATAATTTTAATAGAGATCTTGTAGAATTACAAAAACAATATGATAGAATGAAAGCTGAGCAACCAAACTGGGCAGGAGTAAATATAAATTTATTATTATAATATTAAATGTTTGTCTTGACTAATAAATTTATAATTTTTTTTCTTTTATTTGTACGAAAATAAAAAAAGACTCCAGCTGCTGCATTCAATGAAGTCCTGCTAAAACGTTGTAAGGTGTGATGTTTTACTAAAAGATGTTAATAATATATAATACATGTTAACATAAACATTTATTTATTTAAATTTTAGGATCAACTCGAGAAGTGGGCTGTGCATAAAATAGCGTATGATTCTCAATTGTTAGATCCTACAACTTTATCCCGTTCATTACAATTCTATAACTTAGTAATTAACTGGGTGTTAAGAATTGTTGATCCTACAGGTCAATACCCTGCAAAACAAATTAGGTATTTATATAAATTCATAATGGTTATTAAGTTTTTTATGAGTTTAATTAGATTTCTATTTTTCTGTGTTTCAAAGTTTACCTTTACCACCAACACCGCCAGAAGAATTTATTATGTTACCTGAATTTGTCATTGAAGATATAACTGAATTCTTCTCGTTCATTTCCAGGTAAAATAATTGTTCATGATTATATATTAACCAAATATATATCTAAAGTACTTTGTATAATACAGATATAATCCTAAAGTAATACTTTCTTGCTCACGTGACGAATTAGTCATCTTCATCATCACTTTTCTTAAATCTTCGTCATATATTAAGAATCCATATTTAAAGGCCAAGCTTGTAGAAGTAGGATTGCTTTTATATCTTATTGTATTATATTCAACTTTTATTTTGTTAATATTTTTACAATTATCAGATTTTGTTCTATTACACTATGCGAAACGAGAATGAAGGTGGCATAGGAATGATATTAAATACACATCCTATTGCGTTGGAACATTTAATGTCATCTCTAATGTCTTTTTATGTTGGTAAGAATTTTTTTTTCGTGATATTGTTTTGGATATTTAATTTACATTAAATTTTTATAAAACGATTTTTTTTAGAGGTGGAGCAGACTGGAACACATACTCAATTTTATGATAAGTTTAATATCAGATATAATATTTCTCAAATATTTAATTCAATATGGAACAATCCAATATATAGGGATAAATTAAAAGAAGAAAGCCGGTTAGTAAATTATTCTTTAACCGAGTTTAAAAATATATAAATATATTTCTAATATTAAGATAAATTTGCATATGACTATTTTAATAGAAAAACAGATTCCTTTGTAAAATTCGCTAATTTATTAATGAACGACGCAACTTATCTCCTTGACGAGAGTCTTACAAAATTAACTGAACTTCGTAACATTCAAAATGAAATGGATAATACTGATGAATGGAATAGGAAGACTCAGGTAATATAGCCATTATTTTAATTATTAGACTTAAAAATTTTGCTTTTTTTTTAATTAAGTTATATTATAAATTAACTAGCAACAACGTCAAGAACGTGAAAATCTACTTCGCTCTCTTGAACGACAAGCTACATCTTATATGGCTCTTGGGAATGAAACTGTGCATATGCTTGAATATATGACATCAGAAGCAGCTGAACCGTTTCTTACTCCGCAAATTGTTGATCGATTAGCAGCAATGTTAGATTATAATTTAAATTCTCTTGTTGGTCCTCGTTGTACTGAACTTAAAGTTAAAAACCAAGAAAAATATCGATTTCAACCTAGAACTTTATTGCAGCAATTGATAACTATATATCTGAATTTATGTAAAAGTAAAGAATTCATACAAGCAGTTGCTAGAGATGGCAGAAGTTACAGAAAAGAATTATTTTCAAAAGCGGCAAATATTTTGATGAAATATTCATTGAAATTAGATAGAGATGTTAAAGTATTGGAAAATTTTGTTAATGATGTTGAGGAAGTAATTAAGAAAGAGGCAGCTGGTGAAGAAGAGTTGGGTGAAGTGCCAGATGAATTCTTGGGTAAATTAAATTTAATTAGTATTTGTGTATTGAATTGTAAAATTGGTTATTTATGTTTTATATACTTAACTCTTTTTTTAGATCCACTTATATTTGAAATAATGGAAGATCCTGTTATTTTGCCTGGATCAAATATTTCCATTGATCGTAAATCAATTACGACTCATCTTTTAAGCGATGCTACGGATCCTTTTAACAGAAAACCTTTGACGATAGATCAAGTTATTCCAAGTAATTAGCTTTTTATTATTCTTTTTCAAATTTGTTATATTTAAGCTAATGATATTTCATTATGTAATCATATTATAGATACAGAATTAAAGGAAAGAATTGAAGCTTTCAAAAGAGAAAAAAGAGAAAAAAGAAATGGTTGAATGTTATAGTATATATTTTAAAGTTATTATAGTTCGTAACAAACCAACCACTTTACTAATAATATAGATAAAATATTTATTGATAAAAAAATCATTTTTAGATTTTTAGTCTATATTGTTTGAAATTAATTTATTATGTAATTTCACATAATAAATAATTATAAATTTACCCTTTTTAATATTTTACCTCAGGAAATAAATACAGTATATAAATTTTTTATTGATTTTATAAGTTATTCATTACTAAACAAGCAATTGAATTCGTATTATTTATTTCATGGGGGGTTAGGAATATTATGGTTTTTTCCCGAAGGGAAAAAAACCATGATGTTCCCCCCATGAAATAAATGGGTAATCCCCCGGAGCGTGTCACTCATTAAATAACATGTGACTTTACATGATTAAACTATTTTAAACTTTTTTTTCCATTATTTTTCTACAAATTATTAAGTTATTAAAATAGTTATTATAAAATTAGTGATTTCCCGGCTGTCTATATGAGACTGAGGAATAAGTGAATGAAAATTCCCGGTTAGCTGATCACATGCAAAAAATTAGACTGAAGGCAATCATGAGTGACACTTAGTGCGACAGGGGATTAGCATTTATTTTATTATATATAGCTTATTTAAAAGTTAAAATAAAATATTATTTTAAGTTTCAGTTTAAATAATAAACTTTAAATAATTAATTTTCAGCTACTATTAATTATAAAAAATTTAAAACCTTAATTTAATTATATTTTAAATTTTAATATAAGCTATACCAAAAGTATGTAAATATATAACTATATATAAAATAATTTTTTTTTAATAGATTAAATTTTCTTTTATAAGATAGTAATTATATAATGAAATTAATATTAATATTATAAATATTAATTTTTTTTTTAAGACAAGTTAATTGAGTTTATTATAATTATAGAAATTCACAAATTATATAAAGATAAATCACGAATATACCCTTTATGAAAGAAAAGCATAACTTGTCACGTGAGGTGGGATTTCTGTTGTTTCCAACAGCCCTTAGTATTAGGTCCTTACGCTTAATCCAACCCTATTATAAATATTAATTTTATTATATTATAAACTATTTACTATCCTATAATTTTATTATTTTTTATTTGTAAAATAATTATTAATTAAAATACTAATACTATATCTGATATGTAAAAATAAAATTTGATTAATAAAAATATAGGTAAAAATTTTAATATAAATAAAATTAAAAAATTATTATATAGTGTAAATATAGAATATGTATTAAGTATATTTATAAGTAATAAATATATATAAAATTTATTGTAATAATTTTAGTATTTTTTTTTAAAAAAAATATGTAACAACCGATTAGATTTACTTTATGTGTATCACGTGATATTATTAAAAATTTTGACCAATAAATAGATTTATGCAAATTTTATCATATGATTACATACAGTTAAATTTAGTATTGAAATAAAACTAAATTTGGATATTATTCCGATCCGTAGAAGCTTTTTTTATTATTTCCAAATTCGTAATTTTTTTTTGATAGTGATCATCTATAAACGATAACGTTCTTGAAGATCAAAAAGAGACGTGCTAATTCCGGCTGGAATTTATTATTATCATTCTACGCCTAAATTTCATATTCACATGTAGATCCGTAAATTGTATTTCAACTTGAAATTTTCAAGTTGTCAGATGTCGTCAGGTGCCATGAACACAATGTTTCGAAAGGAAAAGAATTATTTAAGATTATAGCCATAAATAGTAACATGTAGAAGATTAAATTACTGTTAAGTTTACAATTCTCTATGACCATGGTAACTTTTTGAACAACGAAAAAAACTTGTAACAATACATGAATGCAAAAAATTTTAGAAGTAACCTTAACTTCACTTGGTATTTGGGTAAGGAACCGCGGGAAAATGTAACGATTTCCTCATTTAGTTGTACAATTTTATAAATTTATGTTGTTATTATAAAATTTATATGTATATCTTATCACATTTCATCGGCGTATATAAATACAAACTCCAAGCTTCGAAAAACAGTGCTTCGAAATTCACTTTTTCATTTTCAAACTTAAACTCTTTTTTTTTTTAACTTTCCTGTTGTCGGTTATTTTTATTCGAGTCTAATGAGTTTAAACTATAAAATAGCTTTAAGAAAGGATTTAGTTTAAGTAAATCTTTGAGAAAAATTTTTTCTCCATTCTTTCTTTCAAATACAATGACTTCTCCGGTGAGAAATAGTAATAGTTCTTCGCCAAGGCTTTACGAATCTCCGCCTCTTGTTCAATCAACAGATACTCTAAATTTAACACCTACTCTATTAGACCATGATCCATCCTCACAACAAGCTGCGGAGACTGATCAGACTAATATAAGGAGTTCACGTACTGACTTTAGAGATGAAGAAGAACAAGAGTTAAGTGAAGAGACGCCTTTGTTAAGACAGAGATATATTACACCTCTATATAGGCCAACTTCACCAATTGATCCTTCTCGGAGGCCAAAGTCTGCTTCTCCTTCTGGAAGGCAACGTCCAAGACAAAATCACAGTCCTCAATCGCCATTATCACCTCATCCGCATGGTGCGACTACTAACCTTCGTCAAGAGTATGTGGTGAATTTGACTCATAATGTCAACAACTCTGATTCTATTTTTGAGACAAATTCATACTCCAATAACTCATACGACGAGACTGATTCAGATTGTGGTACAAATACTTTAATTTCGTCACGTCGTCCTTCTAAAATACAGACAGACGTATGCTTTCCTATGTTGGAAACTACGTCCAAGAAAGGAATTGATTATGATTCTCTTGAGGATTATATTAAGAACGAAAATGAAAAGAGAAGAAAAGAACAAAGACGACGACAAAGAAGGTTAAGTGAACCAGCTTCCGCTTTTGCTAAAAAGGACTTGAGTTATATTTACACTGATCTGGAAAACAGGGTATTTTTTATTCATTAGAAAGTATATATGTCTTATTCGTTTTTTAGTAATAGATTTAATGAACTTTTTTAATTTAATTTATTAGCATTCATCAGAGGATGCATATCGATTCATCTTTTATTCAACAGCTTATAATACAATACATGCTCGATCGTTAGCCGAGATTCCATCCGCAGGAACTTCACTCTCAGAAATGTTGAAAGCTGGATGTTGGTGGATTGATATCTTATCACCGTCTGACTCAGAAATGCAAGATTTTGGTAAGGTATGTATCACATTTTGGAACATTGGTTGTTTTTGTTTTAATTATCCTAATATTTTTGATTTTACAAATAGATCTTTGGACTCCATCCTCTTACTGTTGAGGATATTCAAACGGAAGATACCCGGGAAAAATGTGAATTGTTTAAAGATTATTATTTTATATGTTTCCGATCTTTTGATCAAGATCATTATTCCCCCACATATCTACAACCTGTAAGTCTTTACGTAGTAGTTATGAAAGAAGGGATCTTATCGGTATGTTCATTTATATGACAAAAACCAAATATGTTTTGATCAAATATTAATTTCTTTCGCCTATATCATGATAGTTTCATTTTCGTCCAACACTACACCCATCAAATGTGAGGCGACGTATACGACAATTAAAAGATTATATAAATGTGACACCGGGTAACTTAAAGTTTAAAGTTTACGTAATAAATTAGTTTAAATCATCAATTAAAAAGATTATTATTATTCAGATTGGATTAACTACGCAATTATTGATGATATCACTGATTCATTTGCACCATTAATACGAACGATCGAATTTGAAGTTGATTCAATTGATGAATTGGTTTTGATTCTAAAAGAATCAGAACAGAGCGACATGTTACGTCGGATAGGCCATTGTCGCAAAAAGGTCTTAGGATTATTAAGATTGCTGGGAAATAAAGCTGATGTTATGAAAGGCTTAATTAAGAGATGTAATGAATTAAGATGGGATGTTATAGTTAGCAGCGAAATTGTATTATATCTCGGAGATATTCAAGGTATTTTAAGTTACGTGGCTGATTATTGTATTCTTCATTGTGCTAAATTATAACTATTTTTTAAATTAAATTTATTTTAGATCACATAATTACAATGTTTCAAAATTTAAATCATTATGAAAAAATATTATCTAGATCACATTCAAATTACTTAGCACAAATATCCATCGAAATGACACAAGCGAACAATCAAATTAATGATATATTATCTCGTCTTACCGCATTAGGAACAATTCTCATACCCATGAATCTTGTAACAGGTAAAGTAACATTGCATTTTCATATCACCTAGATGTATTATTAAGATGATTCGTATATTTTAGGTTTATGGGGCATGAATGTTCCTGTGCCAGGTCAAGAATCAGAGGGTTTGACGTGGTTTTTTTCTATATTAGTATCTTTAATTATATTTGCTATTATTGGGGTTGTAATGGCACATCGAACAGGAATAGTGTGATATAATTTTCAACATTTGATAGAGATTGAGATAAATAGTTAATTTATTTTTGAAAATAATTTATTGATTATATAATGGTACCCGGAAATTTAGATTATAATTTTAGTGTTTGGAATCAAGTTAAATAAATTCGAAAATAAATATAGATAATATTAGATTTTGTAATTTTTAAATTTTTATTAAAAAGTTTGTGCTGCATTTTTTGAAAGACAAATTCTTTTAAGATTTGCCAAAAGCTAACTTTATTTGTATTTAATTTATTTAGCGAACACGTTTGTTCAATTATTATCGTATTGGTCAAGAAACCTTTTTTTTTTACCTTTTATGGTTTATAAACATCTAATCTTATCATTAAAAACAATCTGATCAAAGAAAATACACAATGCAATGCAATCAGTTTTATTGGTTTTGTTGCTGGCTTTGCTGTAAAAAAAAAAAAAACGTTCTTCGCACCCAGAGAAACGAAATCTTGTGTAAACTTTTACATCCAGTTCCGGTTAATAATTTTTTAAAGATGTAGATAATCAATTACATTAGTAATGGTTTTTTGTTGGCTTGCAGGATTAACAAGTTCCAAAAGAGCTTTGCAAATCAATGTGGTTATACAAGTTAATCTATAAATACCTAATTTGTATAAGCTTCATAAATGCGCTCTTTTCAACGTAAATTGTCAATATTAAATAATTCTTTCGATGAATAAATAAATAATATTTTCATAAGGATTTTAAACAATTTATGATTTTCAGAGTGTGAAAGGTTTAATTGAACGGCTATATCGGTCTTCGACCGATATTTTAACGCCGTTCAATTATTACGTGTATTCATATGTCAATCAGCATAAAAAACAAATATCGGATCGTGTACATATTTGAATAATTATCCCACAATCTCCTAGTCAGTTGTGTGAACTTTTTTATTTTAGAAACTTATGATTAGAAATTCCGTGAGAGAAACAGTTATTCCATAGATCATTAAATAAAGTATATAATATAAAATGAATATTTATTATTAGTTCCTGTACAAATTTTAGTTTAAATTCTTAATATGCAAAATATTACTTAAAAGCTAAAAACTAAAAAAGAATTTTTTTTTTCTTAAATAAATATTAAATTAAAAATAAAAAAAAATGCAGGTTAAAATGCAATGAAAATAATATTGTAAATGATGAAAAGCTGGCAAAAAATAAATAAAAGGAAAATTTTTAAAGATTTACTGATATTTACTAATACTAAAGTGTAGAATTTTTATATTATTACCAGTTAAATTATAACTTATTTCTTTTCAGATATCTTTTTTTCTTTTTTTTTCTTCTATTTCCTTATTCTCTTTATTTTCTCTCTCACCTCCGATAACTTTGTTGGTCAAATTATCTTTGTCCTTTAGCTCCTCCTCCTCCTTATCCAATTCGGAAATACCTTCCTTGTTTAATAATTCTTTATCGTCAGATTTTTTTTCCTTCATATCGTCAAATTCTTTTAACATTTGATCAACTTCATCAGAAATTTCAGATTTAATTTTAATTTTAACTTCAAATTCTTTGGCTAGTTGATCAACGACTTCTTCAGCTTTAGTTTTTGGTTCCACTTCAATCTTCTTTTCAACTTTAGTGGCAACATCAATTGGAGTAGGAATTGTACCATATTCTTTTATGAGTGATGCACGACCTTCATTATAAATTTGTAGTAATTCATCCTATGAAAAGAGAAATAATGAATTTATAGCAAAATACTGTAAAGAATTAATTTTAGTTGTTCTTACCTTAAGTCCGCATAATTCTGCTAATTTTTTTACACCTTCATCACAGGTTCCTCTATAAAAAGCATCCCTACGATATTTTTGATATCTACCATCAAAATCAAATCCCATATCCGGCAATTCAATCTAAAAATGTATATATATATTAGAGAAGATGTACAATTTAATATTTATTCTTTAAAATTTTTTTTTTTTTTTAAAAAAAAGGCATTTTACTTACAACTCCAACTTCCTCAAGATTAATTAATAAACGTGGAGTTTTTTCTCCAACATAATCAATTAAACTAGCGAAAGGTTGAACTTGTAAAGAAGTTCCAATGACAATAAGCAAATCACATGTTTTGAAATCCTATATAAAGTGATGAACAATTTAATTAGTTATCTTTAATTTAATAAACTGTTAATCTAAATTTTTAATTTGAATGTTATACTTGCTTTAAGTTTTCGGAAAAAATTATCAGGTAAGGATTCACCAAAAAAAGTGATACAAGGTTTAACAATACCAACTTCACATGAATCACACATAGGTATTCCACCATTATCAACCTTGTCTTTCATCCATTCAGCATCGGCCAATTTAAAACAATTTAAACATTCTGATTTAGCAAAAGATCCATGAGCCTCTACAATCATATCATCCGGCAATCCTGCAAGTCTTTCTAATGTATCAATGTTTTGTGTGAAACAACGGTGTAAAACTTTTTTACGATGTAAAAGTGTTAAGAAATAATGCGTTAAAGTAGGCTAAAAGAATTTTTTTTTAAAAAAAAAAATTGAAAATTAATTTAATTTAATTTTGAAAGAATAATCGCATTAAAGATTGATTGGTAATTACCAAGAATTTGCCAGGGTACAATTCTCTTGCTAATGAAAAAAATGGTTCCGGATTTTCCTAATAATTATATATGTTAATATATTTTCAAATTATTTGCCAAATCAAGGAAAAATATGTAATAAGAAAAAAAACTTGTACCTTAAAATAACTGATATCAAAGATTGCCTCTGGATACGGCAAATTGTATTTTTGAAGGTTATCGTAAAGGCCAGTACCCGGTGTACGAAAATCTGGTATGCCAGCAGCTGTAGAAATACCAGCACCAGCCATTACGACAATTCGTTTCGCTATACAAATATATATGTATTTATAATCAATACAATTATCAATTATTTTAATTATTTTTCAATATCCAATTCAAAAAAACGAAATACAATAAAATAATTACCTTTTTCAGTTTTGATAAGTTGTGCAACGGATTCAATAGTTGGAGGATCTAATATTTTACTCTTATCACCCTTAAATAATAAAATTTTATTTTCAACATCCTTAAATAGTAACTTTGAAAGTTCTTTTACTACTAAATGAAAATTAATTTTCAATTTATATTTCAGACCAACAAGGAAACACGAACCTTGGATTTATTATCTTTCTTAGAACCACCGCGAGTAGAAGTACCACTTTGTGGAAAAGAATCGGTTGGTCGATTATTCGTCATAACAAAAAAACTATATAAATATAAAAAAAGTGGAAAGTGAAAAAAACCAAGTATAAACGTTTTAAAAGTCTGTAAATGCGACGAGATCTTTTCGTGATGAATTCCATCATTTCCATGGAATTATATACAGTACAGTACATAGAATTTATGCAGTATTTAATTTTGGCCGGCATTAATATTTTACGCCAAAATTTTATCAGATTATTCAAATATAATTTTATAAAATACAATTAATACAATTTTTGCTAATAAATTTTGTGTAAATTAAAACCTTCTAATTAATTACCAATATACATTATAATAACTACTTTTATCCAGTATGTTCAACAGGGACAGAAACAAGTTTACCATCAACAATAGTAGTTTTAAATTGTTCAGGTACGGGTCTTTCAGCAAAATCGCCATTTTCACCCAATCCAGGTAAATTAATATTAATAGATGAACTTTTAGCAGTTAAAATTTCAACATCAAAACATTCTTCTGATAAAAATATTTGTCCACTATCAGTTTTATCAACTACAATTATTGGGATCTTTCCTTGAACTTGAAGTTGAACTGATTTACAATTAACTACATCAATTGTTGCCACTACCGAATCCACTAAAAGTCCAACTTTTGTACACGTATCTAAAAAAAAAAAAGAAAAAAGAAAGAATTTAATTAATACATTATTTATTCAAAACAAAAAACCATTGAAACTTTATATACTTGCCAATAACAACAGCATTAACTTTCCCCTTGACCTGTATTGTAGAATTTTTACATCCAAAAATATACACTGTTTGACTAATCATAGTGTCTTCTATAATAATATTCCTATCGTTTTCATAATTTTCCTAAAGAAATAATTATAATAATTTAAAGAAAATTTCCTCCAAAAAATGAAATTATTTATTATTTCACACTTACAACATTCCATTTATTGCCATTCAAAATTTTTTTTGGTGGTTTTTTAAGAGATAATGAAGGCGGTTTTGGTGGAGCAGCAGGTCCTTTAGGTGCTTTCCTTTTAACTTTATTTTGAGAAAGAGATTTTAATTAATTAAAAAAACAAAGTAATAAAAACAAAACCCCATATTCGTACCTCCAACATCGGAAACAATGTTACTAGCTCTTAAATTAGGATTTTTGTGTGTCATTTGACTTTTATCTACTTTTTTTAAACCAGAAGTAATTGCTTCTCCTTTATTAAGATCTGCAAATACAGAACTCATGTCAACTTTACCTCCTGATGAGGAAGGAGCATCAAAGTCTGTAGGTGCTGGTGGTGGTGGTGGCGGCGGTGGTGGTGGTGGGCCACTTGGAGGAGCAGATGGCGGAGATATTTTAGATGAGGAAGAAACAGAAAGTTTTCTTCCAACAAAACTCTTTGGATTTATACCCTAAATAATATTTAAGTTTAAATATTTAAATTTAAAAAGAAAAAGTAAATCAAATATTCTAGAAACACACTAACCTTTGGATTCCAGATGAGACCAGTCATATGACATTTCTTAACATAATTCTGAAGTTCTGTTAATAAGAGAACAAAACTATTGGCCCAATCAACATGAGACTGATCCCTACAAAAAAAAAATTAATCAAAATTAAATTGTTAAAAAAAAAACATTTTTTTTAAGTCAAATTATTTCTTACTTGTCTTTGAATTCTTTGATTACGCGATGTGAATAGAATTGAGAACTATCTCTCAGCTCTCCAACGAATGGTGCAGGTTTTTGTTCAATAGTAACCCATCCTAACGCGCCAATACCTTCACTGACAGTGGATAAGTGATTAAAGAAAGGAGAAGGGCGATTTTTCTCTCTATACTCACAAACCTTTTCAAGAGATTGCTGAGTAGGTTTAATCAATTCCGAAAATGTCTCAGTATTTGGCTTTGAACTTTGTGTGGTTATATAAATAAAGTCGCGCTGTGCAATAAAACTATCTTCAACTGCGTGACTCTGATAAATTCAAGAACAAGAAAATAATAAAGAAATATAAGAAAACGTAAGTGTATAAAGAAAATAAATGTACTTTGAAATATGTAATCACGAAAAAAGAAAGGGTATCAACTATGAAAATATCAATTCCCTTAAATATTAAAATAAGCTGTAAAACTTTACCTGATCTTCAACAAGACCACCGATAACTTTTGAAAGTTCAAGAAAGTGTTTCAAAGGACCTTCAATAAGTTCGTCATATGCAGCAAGAGCAGGAGGAATTTCACCTCCTACAGCCACGTCATTGTTCTGTGAGGAAGGTGCAACAGGTTGACCCCCAACCGAGACAGCAGAAGAAGGAGAACCTGAAGAAGCCAAATCCTCAAGACGGGAAGTAGCAGCTTCTAAGCGTTTGATAAGAGTTGTAAGAGATTGATGTTCTGTCATTACTAAAATTACAAGGTCGTTACTAAAGAAACAAAAAAAAAGTCGATTTGATCAGGTGATTATCGCGACTTGCGTTTTTACCATAATTGGATGTTTTGAGGAGATGTCAATGATTGGTTGCAACAAAATTTCACGTGAACGTATAAACTACGTAATAATTGGTATTCCGTAAATTCTGGTCCGCGCAACTATATTGAATCGAAGTTTATTGTATTTTATTTTAAAATTATTTCTAATTCACGTGTCTCAATTAAATAAGAAGATCTTCTAGCTAATTAAAAGTTCATTTTCATAAACAATAAAAAAATATTTAATGGTTCTTTTTTTAATTCCAAATCCTTCGTTAAATGAAACTTATATATATAAAAGAATACAACATTAATGGACATTCATTTCCATATTCGTTAATAAGCTAAACTGTATGTATAAATATGTATTTAAGAATGTACAAATAATTTCGGGTACTCAAAGAAAATGAAACACAAGAAAATTTAAAAAATGTGTATGAAACGTATGGGAGAAAACTTCACTGAAATAATGAATTAATGGTCGTTTTTTAAATATACAAAACAAGAATGTTAATAGAACATACAATGCGGTAAGAATGTTTTTTTTTAATTCTGGTCGTAAATGAAAGATAATCTTGGCCAAATATCAAGCTATTCCATTTTTTTAAAGTTTCCACTTGATGGCTTATCTCTGTGTCTGCAAGAAATTCACTCACTTGCCAAACAAGGCATTTTTGATATTGACACTTGAAATTATAAATTGCGCGATGAAGGAAACAAAAACCGAATGATGTTAATTATGTAACGCCCAATAATAAGATCAAATGACAATTCTGCAGTGTGTACTTTTTTTTTCGTTATACCCGTATGATAATTCCCGTTTTCAGCAAGAATTACGACAACAGAATTATAACACTAATGTATAACCGACCAGTTAAAGAATAATTATGTAAATCAACCGTTGAGAACAGGAATTTCGCCCCTGTTGGAAACTTTGGGGCGAAGATTGAAACACAAAACTAAAAAGTAATGTGTAACCTTTGAAAATGAAATAACTTGAATTAATTTTTTCGGCTGAGTCTTTCGCGGCTGACCTTTGCTGCGGTGCTTAATATGGGAATAAACTTATATAATTATGAGGCTTTGAGTTATTAAAAAAAAAAAATAATAATAAAAGGTCAAACAATTACGTCTTGTACCGTTTAAAAGAATTGCTCATAAAAGAAAATCAAATCGTTGACAAACTGAAACAAAAGATGAGATAAAGTTGATATCATTAAAAATAGATTACTATAATTTATACAGGTATTTTAGATGATAGCTAATGATAAAATGGAATTGTTATTGTTGTTTCATCCGAGATTGGTTGATCAATCACCGAACGTTGATTCCGAAAGTCATTTAAGGAGAACTTGAAAAGGTTTATTAATTTAATAGTTAAATAAAATTTATATAAATTAATGGATGATAAATTGTTGTAAAATACTTTTTTTGAAACTATTCTATGATTTCACAGAATAAACAAACTCAGCTCGAAAAAAAGCAAAGCCCGAAATAATTGGATGATGCGAGTAAAAGGATATTGATTACACATGGTATAGATTTATGTATCGTACCTTGATGGTTATGTTGTGGTTCCATCAACTGACCCTGCCGCTTGAAATTTGTTCCCCTTCCTTCAAAAAGAGACAAAGGAAGAAATTATATAAGTGAAGAATGAGAAGTTGAGCATGAAAGCATTAATTCATGTATTCCATATGCCTATTTAAAATTTTGCTTTCACTTGTTTTATCATAAAAAAATCATGATCCTTAGTTCCTCACCACGTTCAGTGCTGTCTTATTCTTCCCTCCACTCGTCTTAAAAAACAGGTCCTCTTACAAGAATATCCAATTTGAAAATGCGAATCATGTGATCTCGGATTTCGCATAAACACAATTTTTGATTCGTGTTTAGTGCCGATAAGTCATGCTGAAGACGACTTCTTTGATTCTTCTTTAAATAACTTACTTAGACTATAAAAATTCTTTGATAGTCAAAATGCTGATATTTGCCTTTTGCTTCGGTAGTACTACTACGCAAATAGTTGTTTGCGTGAATGTTTAATTATATGCCATTTCTTTCCTGTATTTTTATAGAAAAAAAAAAAAAATTTTTTAGAATGAGGAAATCATGGGTATATATATATATTATAATACCTATCATCCATATCTAGTCATATCAGATCAAGTAAATAAAGTATAGTAGTTCGTCATCGAGATTTTATTTTCGTTCATTTTTTTATCAATTATAAATAATGTTCAACCATTTTCTTCTACGGTTTCTCCTATCTTTGCACCTTTGCGGCTTTTTACCTAAATTTTTGTGGAATTCTTGTATTTTTAATATTTATCTTGGACACTATCGTTAGCTTTTATTTCCTTCTTATTTGTCTATTTGCGTGTGTACGTGTATGGACTTCTTTTTTCTTTCTTTTGCGTGTTTTTTTTTTGTTCTTTAAATTGTTCTTTCAAAAATTTTCTTTTTTCACAAACCTTCATAGCACAGAGCACAATATTAAAAAAAAAAAAAATAAGAATAAATCGAATACGATAGACAGCCTGTGACTATATATATATTACTAATATTATTCATAATAAACTCCGGACCCAAGGGAACAAAAGCTTTAAACACGGCCAGACAAAAACCCTTAAAACAATATAAGATTACGTAGTTATTTTTCAAAGCATATAAAAAGAAGTTGTCTCAACTCGTCCCCCCTTATTAATAGTTAAAAAAAATTTTTTTTTTCCCAACGGTTTAGCCTTCAGCCTTAAAACCCTTTTTTTACATTTTCCGCTTTTATAATTGTGCGTCTTAAAAAATATTTCGTAAAATACAAAAAAAAAAAGACGGTATTATAAATACACAAACGTAAAAATCTTTGTAAACAATTTCCCCCCACTCAACAATTGTTAATTCTTCTTTTTTTCGGTTGATTTTGAATAAAAGCTTACTTCTTTTTTAACATAATAATGTCGTTTTCTGAAGTCAGCGACACATTTAGTTCGTATCCTAACGTAACTCAAAGAAGTTTCCATTTTTATAGTAGTACTTCTACAGCTGATTCTGACAATGAACAAGAATATACTGGTACGCCGTCTTATTCCAATGACGAATCTAACCTTGAAGACGACATCATTGAGGGAATGGAAGTCACTAGTGACAGTGAAGAAGAAATTGGAGAAAGGGAATATAATTATCACAATAATGGTACTTCATTTACAACAACAGAAGATGAAGACGATGATGATGAAATGGATGTATGTAGTTCAGAGACTGAATCAGAAGATACCGAAGAAGAAGAACGAATTGATAATAATTCAAGCATACAAACTCAAGCGTTTGATAATGGGAACAATTTTAATATAATTCGAAATAATAGTGGATCACCCACAAGCAATAACGGCAATAACAATAATAATAATCTCTTGCCTCCCATACAATTGGCTTCTGGAAATCCTTCAGTATCAACCACACCGTTATCTACTTCTAATATAAATAATAATAGATTTATAGGATCGGATCCTTCACAATTTATGGATAGGTTGCTACCAATACATCCATCAAGGAATGGTTCTTCTTCAGCAAGGGATAATCGTGTTAATAGTGGTGGGTTTAACATACCTCCATTTTCTGATAATTTTTCTTCGCCTCAACCACCTCCTCAAAGTATTTTTAGATTTCCAAATGTTAATCATCCTTCTCCAAGCTATCCTAATAGTACAGATGCAACAGTTGCTTCTTCATTATCATCTACTTCATCATTATCATCTTCCACATCAAATCAACGAAAGCAAAGTCCGCTAAGGTTTGGTTTTCCAGAAGAGTTACAAGATAATGAAGAGGAAGAAGATGAAGATGGAACTTCTTCATCTGCTTCATATGATGCTGCTGCTTCAAGGAAACGAGCAAGATCTATTTCTAATGATTGGTCTAATGTTTCACAATCAAGTTTTCCTCAATCTATACAATTTGGTTCCTTAGAACCTGTTAATAGAGATGTATCAAATAGATCTTCTACAAATCAAAATTTAAGGTCAACACAATTATCTCCATCTCCACCACCACCTAATAATAGATCAACAGGAAGTAGAATTTCTCTTCTTAATTTTTCAACGGATAGCGAAGATATTCATTCTGCACCTTTATCATCACCTGCGAATTTATTATCTCATTATTCATCAAATCGCATTGGAAATTTTCCTTCAAATTCACAATCATCATCTTCAACTGCGAACTCTCCGAACAATCATAATCATACATTTCGTTCGCAATCTCATCCACAGTCTCAGTCTCATTCACATTCGCAATCTCAATCACAAACCCCTTTCTTCTATAGATCAACGTTTGGTAATCTTCCAAGAAGGAATTATAGTAATACAGCTCCTCAACCTCTCGAATTGAGAAGACCAACATCTACATCTAATAATAATGGTAACGAACAACAAGATTATAATTCTAATTTCGCACCTGCTAGTTCAGACGTGCCAACTGTTATGTATCCTGAAGTTAATCAAGTGATACAGCCGCCAGAGAGAAGACATCATCATCATTCACATAATAATAGTCATATTTCAGGTTTATCACACGCTCCTAGAGCATCATCATCTTCTTCTTCAACAGCAACGTCTAGATGGTCACGAGATTTAAGAGGAGGACGTACGGAAATACTGTCAAGGCCTATTATGCCAAATCCAAATTTCCAGCGTCGTGGTGCAATGATTCAAAGAAATAATAATCATCATCCAAACTTTAGTGGTAACACGGCAGAAGCTATTAGGGTATTTGCAGGGGTTGCAAGTGATGAGGAACCGGACACTACAATTGATGTTCCAGAAAGTTCCGATAGTGAAGTAACAACATCTACTCCTGCAGCTCGTACTCCATGGAGGCCTACTAGACGTCACGATTCACGTCAAGATAATAATAACACGCGCGATTCTCATCGTTCTATCAATTCTATCAATTCTCGAGCGCTGGCAGCATTAGCAGCAGCAAGAAATAGTACTTCAAATAATGGTCCATTGTCTGCTGATGAACAGATAGCGAGAAGAATGCAAGCATATGAGTACAGTAATCTTCAAAACACTGTAAGTTTTTATACATGATAATTTTTTTTTTTGTTTTATATTTTTATTTATTTCTTTGTTTATGATTATATAAATTTAAATTTAGATTGAAGAACAAAATGTTTTAGCTAGATTTCTTGCCGGTGCCAGTCGAGGTATGATATAAGAATTTTGAAAATGAAACCCCCCATTTCTTAACGTTTATTTTATCATCTTATTTAGCCCGTTCTGCTACAAATCGTCGAGATGCAACCTCTGGTCCGTCGTCATCATCACGAAGTGAGTCTTCTAGAAGAAACATATCAACACGTGGACCAGTGAGATTGCCGGAAATTTTATCTCATGAGCGTCATCACCACGAGGAACGCAACAATGAACCTCGAAGTCGTGGTCACGGTTCACGTGGTGGCCAATCTAGAAACGGTGGAAGATCAAGTAGTGCGGGCAGTTATCTACACCATCATTTTATTCCACATCATCCTTTATTGGGGAATCTTATCGATTCAGGCGAAATAGAATTGGAAGATTTTTTGGATTTATTGCCTTGGGGGTATGTATTTTATTCAAACTTAAATGTTATAGGATTACTATATTAATTCGATATTTTATTTATTTACAGTAATGGTATCGCTGCCAATCCAGATAATTATTTGGTAATAATTCATTTGAATTTGTCAAATCGAACATGAACTTAATCTTTTAGATTAATTTTCTTCCCCAATTTTATAGGATGAAGATGAATTTGATTCGAGTTATGAAGGTTTACTTCGACTATGTGAACGCATTGGTGATGCAAAACCTAAAGGTGTTCCAGAGGATATCATAAAAACCCTACCGACACAAACATATATAGCGGGAAAGAGCAAAACTGTTGAAGAAAGGTAATTGACAAAATAATAAAATTCTTAAATTTTATGATTAATACTAACAATAATTTATATTATTTAATAGGTGCACAATATGTTTGACAGAATATGAGCTCAATGAGAAGCTTAGGAATTTGCCTTGTTCACATGATTTTCATCAAGAGTGTATTGATATTTGGTTTAAAAATTCCGACAAATGTCCGATTTGTCGATGTAGTGTAATGGAAAAATGAAACATTCAAAATTAAATAGAGAAACAAAAAACTGTTTTTTTTTTGAACAGTATTTCTCTTAATTTAATTTAATATTGTCAGGAAGTAATTCCGGTAGTTATTTTTATTATTATTTGGATTTTGATTATTGTTAGGTTTATTGCGTTTGGTTAAATATGTTCTTTTTTTCCAAGTAAAAGGAAAAAATGGCTTTGTAAAAATTTTGTATAGAATAACTTTTTTTTTTCATTTACACTTTACACATTTTTTTTCCCTTTTACACTTCTTTTCATTAATTAGTATTGGGGGGAAAATACCTACAAAAAAAAAATTTCAATAAATTTTTTTTTCATTACCCTTTTTTATAAGTTAAATAAGTGATTAAGTTATTTAGGTGCAATATAGTAATAGTACAGGATAGTAATATGTAAATTAGAAAAAATGATTAAAAAAATTTTTTTTTAATGTTTATTTGAATTACGGACTTTTTTTTATTTTACAAAAAAAAAATTTTTGTTTTTTTTTATTTATTTGAAATAATTTTTTTATTAACGATTCTTATAAATGATTTTTATTTTATAGTTATAAGGATTTTAGAATTTAATTTATAATATAAAAACAATGCTCCTTTTAAAGATATAAAAACTTTTAAGCTAGTTAAATATTTACTAAAAACTGAAAAATAATTGTATGTCAAAATAACAATTATTCCTTAGCCATTTTCTTTCTTCCTTTTTTAAATACCTAAACTATTAGCTACTTTATTAATATCACTACAATTTAAGTTTTCGGCTCCTTTAATAACATTACAGCAAAAAATAGTATCTTTAATAGAAGTTGATGTTATCCAAATTCTACCATTCATTCCAATTGCCATTTCGAAATCTTTTTTTTTTTGTAATAATTCTAATAGTGATATTAATTCAATTTCCCCTGAAAAAAATCTGTAATTACAGATTCAAACCAATTTAGTTAAGAATACTTAAGATACGTATGTAAAGTAATAAAGATGTTTACCTCCTGCAATATCTTAGAGAACATTTAATTACAAATCCACCTTTTAATTCTCCATATCCATCAGCTTTATTCGATTCTGGGTTAACGCATGTAAGTTCTGGCTCCATATCTTTATTTGCCAAAGATATTCTTGCATAAATTAAGCTACCAATCTATATACATATATATAAGATTAAGATGAATTAACGCGTTCCAATATCAATTCTCTTTTCAACTTACATTTAAATTGGGTCGATTCTTTTTGTTGGCATTCTCAAATGCTAAAATTGGTAATATAGCTTGATGAGCGCTACCAATATCTAATCGATAAAATTCTCCTCCTTTATAAGTAACGGTTCCAATAACTGATTCTTTTTCTGCCGGTATATACTATATAAATAAAAAAGTTCACTTATGTTATAAATAAATAAAGAAGTATATATATTATTTCATTTTCAAAAAAAGTAAATAAATAAACAAGTTAAATTAAATTAAATTAAATCCGGTTTACATACCCTCCTTTGATTATTTTCAACCCACCATTTATTTTTAACACTAGTATGATTTAATATTCCTGCTTTAATACAAATTATAGAATCTTGAGTTTGGGTTAGACCTGGTCCTAATTTTATATTTTCTTTTTTTGTGACATTTATAGGATCTCCTGGTAATACTACTTTAAGTTCCGGTTTTTCAAGATCTATTTCCATTTTATCTGCTTTTGTTTTTGAAGTCATGTTTTTCAAAAGATACAGTGTGTACACGTTCATCATATAAATAGTTCATTGATAATCTTGCTTACGTAATATCATAGTCAAATTTTCTCATCTTCCCGGTTTTTTTTTCACAAAAAATGTCTTGGAAAAATTCATTATCAAAAAATCTTAAAGAACTTCGTGTTCATTTTTGTCAGACTAGTCCTGCTAGCAATGGTGTTAGGTTAAGATAATTTATTCGAAAATTTTATCATTTTATAATTAATATATTTAAATTATGTATATATATTTTTTCAACAGGGAATTTATCGCCAAAAATTATGTTTCTTTAAAAGAAGCCAATCCAAATTTTCCAATTCTAATCCGTGAAGCAAGTGGTGTAGAAGCAAAATTTTTTGCTCGTTACGGTATGATAAATAAAGTTAAAAAAAAAAAAAAAAAATTTTTTTGTTAAAATTTTTTTAATTCGTTTTATATTATTTATTAGATTTTGGTAAAGAGAAAAAGGTTATATTAGATGATTTATCTGCTAAAGATATAGAATCTGAATTAGAAAAATTGGTAAATCAGAATGCATAAACCAATTTTTTTTTAATATATATATATAAGAATTTAAATTAAAATTTGAAGCATTATTTATTATTATTTTATTGGTTCATTTCGTAAATAGTAGGAATATATCTTTAATAGTATTTCAATACTCCTTTGGTATGCTAGCTATTGCTAATGTATTACAATATTATTTTCATCGACTTCTATATAATTCTTTCCATTACTATGTATATCAACCAAATAAGCTGGTAATGGAGGTTCAGCAATTCCTGCCATAACCATTTTCTTTATTCCCTCAATCACATTTGTTCCTTCAAAAAGAACTGTGGTGGATAACGGTATCGATTGATCATTATTGGACATGTGTAAAGGAGATGATAACTAAATAATAGATAGTCATGAATTTTAATTTTCGTACAAACGAAAAATCTATGTAATCATTACTCACCTTGATTTCAACTACGTCAAGTGATGGCTGTTCGTTCGGTCCGAAATTATCGTCCACCACAGTGTCTCTTTGTTTCAAAAGCAAAATTTCATCTTCGTCCATCACATCTTCGAGCTGGTCGACATTTTTCGGCATATCTTAAGGAAACATTTATAATTTCGAATTAATAATAGGAACAGCAAAGAAATCCGACATGGTTTAAAAAAAAGCTTTACCATCTATCTTCAGCTTTTTGGATGGAAATGATAACGGATTATCATCAACTTGATTTAATCGGTAGCGGCTGTATGTACCTTGAGATTGTCGATGTAATAATAACTTTTCAAGAGAATCCACGTATTTACCTTTTAAATCCCACTCTTCAATTTCGTCACACATAAAAGTTTTCAAAAGGCCCTAAAATCCATCATTTCTTATTTAAATTTGACATAAGAAATTGAAATTTACAAATTCAAACTACCTGCATTATAAATTCCTTGTGTTCACGTTTGATATTACTACATAATAAATGCTCAGAATTGGTAAAATAAATCACATAAATGATATTAGCGCTAATAGGAAGGACGTTCGGCGGAACTCCATCGTGAATGCTAATCCGTATCCACCAATTTTTTTCAAAACCTTCGATGTACAAATGCTAAAAAAAAACAGTATAAAATTTTTGATAATGATTATAAAAAACAGTGCGTCATCTTACAGTTTTAAAAAATGGAGAGAGTTGTGTCGAAAGTGATGAATTAAGCTCTGAAGTCCTTCGATATTCTTTTTTCTTCAGCCCTAAAAATTTAACTTGGATAATTAATTACGCGTTGAGATTATTTATCACGATCATAATTATATACCATTTTCCCAACATAGTTTTAAAGCTTTCCAATGTTTGAGACTAGAATGATCATGATAATCTATCGCGATGTTAATAAAATTAATAAATTAAAGAATTTTTTGGGGCAATTTGCGAAATTCACGTACATTTCATATCAAGCTGAGCAACTTGTTTATAATTTAATCCATTCTTCTACAAAAATTCATAATTCTACAAATGAATTAATTGTGAACTAAATGAATACTTATTAAAGAGGTACATACCCAATCCTCAAGAAATACTTTATCAACTATCTTCTTTTTACTTGAAAGTTTTTCATAATGATATAAAAGTCGCTTTACTTGTTGTCCATTGATATCATCAAAGTTTTCATTATTTTCGGAAGTATCATTAATTTTTGGGCGCATTATTGTGTCTTGTAACCATTTTTGAATAACATTAAGTAGAGATTCTTTTGTATGACGGTTTATAATACGGCGGAGAGAAGTATTCGGTGCAATAATAGTTGTATCGTTACGAATAAAAGAATAAAGGGGCATTTTTTAAAATTTACGAAAAATTGATTTAAGACGCGTATATACAAGTCACGAGCCTGCAATATAAATATCATGTGACAATTTAGACATGCGCAGCAAAAATTTGGAATACTAGATTAATTTCGTTTGCCGTATTTGTTAATTGATTTTTTGGATTGGATAGTCCAAAACTGTCCAAAATTTTCTATACATTATTTATACTATGTATAGCAGAAGTTAATCTAAGCATATTCTTTCTTCATATATAATAGTTTTGAAAAAAAATAATATAAAAGATAAAGACTGCCAATATATATACAAATCCTATGCTGAAGTTTTAAAGGACAAAGCTAAACTTATAATAAATAGAAAGAAAAGAATTCAACTAATTACTTAATTTATTATAATTTTAATAACAATTATTAATAAATAATAAAGTTATACAGTTAGTTTAATAAATAAAATCACATGATCTATCCAAAACCTGTCTATTGAAAAAAGGTTTACAGGTTTTAGATAGTATTTTAAACAGTTATCCAAAATCTCAAATTGTTAAATTGCCCAATACTGGTATCAAGTATATTGATTCAATTATTTTAAAAATATCTGATCAGATTACAGTATTATACCATCCAATAAATTTGAATTTAATATGTTTACTTCAGTTGCATAAATTTATGAATAAAGTATTAACTGTAAAGTTTAATAAACATATTTATCTTGCTATATAATACTGATGCAAAAGTATCATTTTTAATGGATCAAAAGTATGCTTCTTAATAAATTTAAGCATAACACAAAATTTTGGTATATTTCTTGATAGATTTAAGTATAACACAAAATTTTGATATATTTCTTGATAGATTTGAGTATAACACAAAATTTTGATATATTTCTTGATAGATTTGAGTATAACACAAAATTTTGATATGTTTCTTGATAAATTTGACCCATATATTTTTTCAATAAATTTCATATAAAATTTTTTTTTGTAGCTAATTACAATTTTCAATTAAAATTAACTTTTAATATATATATATTTTTTTATTTTTTACCATATATTAACACTGATATTTAAGTAAACAGTTTTTTTTACAATTATATATTAAAGTTAAACTTTATTAATTTTGCCTTTTTAATTTTAACTAATATTATTTATAGATTATAAAATTAGTTAATAATTAGTAAACTTATTATTAAAATAAGATTTTGAATATTTGTATTATAAAGTAAATAAGGAAGTACAGAATTTGTAAAATTATAAAATGAAGCTATAATTGTATTATTATAAAATAAAGAAAAATGTATAATAGAGATTATTAAGTAAAAATATGTATTTTTATCATACATTAAAAAAAAATATATAAAAACACATAAACTATAAAATATTTTTAATAAAAAATATGCAAAAAATTATAAGAAAATTATATTAATAAAAAGAAAGATTTGTAAATAATATAAAAATATAATTGATAAAATAGTTAAAAATATACCAAAATTTTATGTTACATTTAAATTTATCAAAAAAAATATATATTTAAATTTCACAATAAAATTTATCAAGAAGTATATATTCTTTAAATCTATTAAAAATAATACTTTTATAATACTGACTAAGGATACACAATTTAATTTGACATTTTAACATTTGATTTGAATTTGATTTGAATTTGCAAATTCAAATCAGTTTTTTTTGATTTGATTTAATTTGAAAATTCTTTAATTTGATTAGTCAATTTGACAAATATTTGATTTTTGATTTGAATTTAATTTGAACCTGATTTGATTTGACAAATTTAAATTGGCTTTATATTTGATTTAATTCAAGTTTAAGAAACCTTAACACTGACTATAGTATCTCCTTAATTAAATATTTTCCTATAAATAGAATATTTTAAAATTAAAAAATTTTACCTTATATAATAAAGAATTTTTATATATATTTACAAAAAAAAATTTAATTATAATATTTAGTATTTTTAGTTTTTTGTTATATAAATTATGATACATGATTTGTAGATCGTGTAATGTCACATACTCACTCACATGTTTAGTCATGAAAATCATAATAGTTATGATATTTAATTAATTATGATTATTAGATTTGTTAAATTAATTAAATTTATTTTATTAATTATATTAATTATATTAGTTATATTTATTATATTTGTTATACTTATTATGTTTATTATATTTATCTTATTATTATTTATGTAATGAAGTATTATTATAAAAAGAAGGAATTTTGGATGTAAGTTAAAACTTTAGTCTATTACCATGAACAAGAATAATAATTCAAGTCATTTAGAGTTATCTTTGTGAATAAAGGGATTAATTCCAAAATCTAATTGATACACCTACAAATTTTTCTTAATAAAAACTATATTTTATTACCGTAAAACTACCTTGAAAGTATTCTTAATTTTGGCCTTTAGAATTATAAAAGTTAATCATAAAGCTGGAATAAACTCTTGTTAACTTGAATTATGTGTAAAGTTTCAGTCCTTTGTATTTGCCAAAATAACAATATATAATGAAATATATAATACTATCCCCCCTTTCCCTACTTTCGATCAAAGATTGGTCTCCTTAGACTTCTTTTCCTAATTCTAATCATGACTTTATTTTTAATATCCTAAGGCATTTAAGTCTTAACAATTTCTCATTCGATATTATTTTTAAGGCTCCTTTATTGTTACTTATTAAGGGTGATTTAGTCCCGATTTATGACATTTTGTTGTCTTCTCATCTGAAATATCTTTCTTCTCTGCATAATAAATCTATTCTTTTCCTTTCTCAGCTCCTTTCCTATGATAGTACTTATTTGATAGATTGAAAAGAACTTTCTTATAGGTATTCCTTTCATTATCACTCCGTTCCTCCTCATTGGTATAATTTTACCATTTCAAAAATTTGTGTGAACCCATCTCTCTCCTGTCATCTTTGACCAGAATTTGTAATAGATGATATTTCCGCTTTGAATATTTCTTATCAAACTATCCTCTTCAATTATCTGAATAAATATTTCAGCTTTCATTAGATTGCTAATTGGCTTTCTAGGCTTTCACACACCTTTTTTGGTCATGTTTTCAAATATGTTCTGTGGTCTTATACTACTCTTATTGATCATTAGATTCCTGCTTCACCACCATTTCTTCTCATACTCCAATTTCTCAACTATTGTCTTTACAGCAATGCCCGAGTTGTTCCTTGAACAGTTATTCTCATATTTCTCTTACCCCGTCTAGACAAAAGAAATTAGGTCCTATTTTTTGTTCCTTTTCTGTAGATTTAACTTTTTCTGTAAATTTGCCTCCTGTTTCTAAATATCATTTAAAACGTTTGGATATAATATCCTTTAAAACCTCAATTAAAACTGTTGCTTCGCAACTTTTCTCTTTGTCTTTCAAATTGTCTATTCTTCCAAATTTTGATCAAATCTCTGTTTCTCTTTCCCTTATTTCGAACGTTGTAAATTCTTCTCATTTTACTTTTTTTCCTTCCAACATTTATCATTTTTACGTTGATAGCTCTTTTAAGTTTGTCAATAATTTTTCCTGCATGTCTTGTATCTGAACTCAAGCTACTCCTGATGGTCTTATGCTTGATGTTTTGGTTTTCCCATTTTCTATACTGTAACTAATTCTTTGGTTTCAGAACTGGCTCCTTTGATATTACTTTATTCCATTATTTCTTTTGCTGCTCATATTCACTTTTACACAAACTCTTCTTCTATTATTAGTAGTATTACTTCTTTATTAGATAATTCTAGTTTCGCTACTTTGAGAAAATTTAAAATCTCTTATTTATGGTCTCAATTTGTTGACCTCTTCACCTCGAAATAATTATCCTTTATCTTAAGGTTGCTTGTTGAAACTAGGGAGTTTCGGCGGAATGGTGTATGTGAAACTGCCAAAACTAGTTTTACAAAATTACCTGAAATGCCAAAACTGCCAAAACTGTTTCAGTATATTATATGACATACATACAGTTTTGGCATTTTGATAATCATTTGATAATCATTTGATAAATAATTAAAAAATTTTTTTTCAGTTTTTCTAAATTGAAAAAAAAAATTTATTTTATTTTTTAGGTTTGTTAGACTTTGGACTTGAAATGTAAGTTGTAAGAGAGGAATTTTTTTAATATTAAAGAAACATTACTAATGTTCTTTATTTTTTTTTAAGTTATCAGATTCCTTAGGTGACTTAAATGTAAGTTAAAAGAGGGAGAGACTTTTTTTAATATTAAAAAAATGTTACTAACATTTCTTTCTCTATTTTTTTTAGGTTACCGGACTTCTTGAATAAACTGGACTTGGAATGTAAATTGAAAAGAGGGGAATATTTTTTTTAATATTAAAGAAACATTACTAACATTTCTTTCTCTATTTTTTTTAGGTTACCAGATTCCTTGGGTGAACTGGAATTGAAATGTAAGTTGGAAAGAAGGAAATTTTTTTTTAATATTAAAGAAATGTTACTAATGTTTCTTTCTCTATTTTTTTTAGGTTACCGGACTCCTTGGGTGAACTGGACTTGAAATATAAGTTGGAAAGAGGAAATATTTTTTTTAATATTAAAAGAAATATTACTAACGTTTCTTTCTCTATTTTTTTTAGGTTACCGAACTTTTTAGACGAAATGGACTTGGAATATAAGTTGGAAAGGGGGAATTTTTTTTTAATATCAAAAAAACGTTACTAACATTTTTTTCTCTATTTTTTTAGGTTACCGAACTTCTTGGGCGAAATGGACTTGAAATGTAAGTTGAAAAGAGAGGGAGAGTTTTTTAATATTAAAGAAACATTATTAATGTTTTTTTCTCTATTTTTTTTAGGTTACCGAACTTCTTGGGCGAAATGGACTTGGAATGTAAGTTAAAAAAAGGGAGAGAGTTTTTTAATATTAAAGAAATGTTACTAACGTTTCTTTCTTTATTTTTTTAGGTTGCCAAACCTTCTCGGACAAACTGAACTCAGAGATAGAGTTTACTTTAAAGAAATGTAATCTTTTATTATAATATTAAATAAATATAAAAATTACAATAAATTATTCAATTACATATAAATTTATTGAATTATATGGTGAAGCTATGCTGAAACTCATATAAAATATTACTACTTATTGTGCTGAAACTATGGATAAACTTATTATAAAAGTTTCACAAATTTTGGCAGTTTTGCAGTTTTACAGGTTTGACACTATATAAGAGTTTTAGCATTTCATGTTAGGCCAGATGGGTTTCGGCAAGCAACCTTACTTTACCTTACACAAAGCTTCTTCTCATTCTGATAATTTTTTGCATAATTATTCAGATTGGTCTGTAATTTAACGCATCACTCTAATTTTCAGTCATTGAATAAAGTTCTTTTGAATTTTGATTCTTCTTTTATTATTTGTTTATCTTATTTAGATACTAGAATTGAATTTTTTTTTAGATTTCTTTTTGATTAATATAATTCTTTTATTAATTTTCCAAATTTTTGTCCCTTTCCCGTTTTGCTTTTTTGTCTCCGTTTATGTTATCTATTGATTGGGATTTATCCTGGTCTGTGCTGACTACCTTTATTCCAGTTTCCAATCTCTCTCCCTCTAAAGCGCAGGAATGTCGTATTGCTCACACTTCCTTCTGTTTTAAACTACAATTCTCTGAACTTCTTACTATGGATGTTATATTCTCACGTTGTCATCAATATCTTCTCATGAACTATTTATTTCTTTTGTGGCATCTGCCCAGAATCCCTTTCTCATTTAGTAGACTGTTCAGTGTCTATTTTGGCTAATTCTTTTCTGAACGCTCCTCCTTTATCACACTGCAATTTTTCTTTTCTTTTTGAACAGTTCAAACTTGCTTTACTAGACTCGATAGTAGTCTTATGGTCAAAAAAGTATAATAAGGAAGTCTTAGACTTTCATTCCTAATTATCATTTCTTTCTCTGGATATTTGGGCTTTTTATTCGGCTTCATCCCCGAATTGGCCTTTACTTTTCCTTCAAGGTTTTATTCCTCGTGACTTATCTAATTTCCTTCTCTCAAACTGATTTTCAGTTATTTCCATTAAGAACCTCTTGTGTCTTTTGGTAACTAAATTACAATGTGACTTTTTTTACCAAACTTTAGTTAGCTTCCTCGTTGTTACATCATGGCCTTTAAGCTTCCTGCCAAAGATATTATTATGTCACGTGCTTCTGCTGACATTGTGCAGATTTCAAGACTTCCATCGCTGACCTTAGCCCTTGTTTTAGACTTGCTATTTAAAGCATTCTCCTTAGAAATTTCCTGAATTAAACTATTAGACCAATCGATTTCTCTGATGGATCTAACAGTTTGGTAGTTAGGATACGACTCTTCTTTAACTTATTTTAAAAGATCAGAGGGAATACTTTCTGGATGGTTGACCTGGTTACTACCTCTCATAGTAAAGTAGTATATTGGGTATGTTTTTATATTAAGTTTATAGCATAGGTATTTAAATTAGTTTTACTTTTTAGATACTTATTTATGTAAACTAGATAGAGACGAAATCTATATATTTTATTCAAGTTTATGTTTATTATAATGTATTTACAATATTTATCGTACAATTTTACTTAATAAAATATGCTATTAAAAATAAAAAAATATATATATAATACTATTTATTAATAATATACTTGAACTATACTTTAATTATAAAATTAATATTATTATATTACTAACTTAATTTTTAAAAATTATAATTTATACAAAATATAACTATTTTGTATTTTTTTAGATCTCTAATTACAAAGCAAAATTAAAAATATAATATTATATACAGTGGCTTCCAAAAAAAACACACCAAAGTTTTTTAAATCTTAAATTATATATTTTTCAATCATATAATTTTGTACAAACTTTATATTTATAATATATATAGTATAATATCAGATTTTCATAATACATTAATTTTAATAGAATTTAATAAGGTAAATCATTTTAATCACATGATTTTTATTAAAATATTGATGCGTTTATTTTGTCACTTTTATTAATATAATAAATTTATTAAAAAAAATGAAAAAAAACTAAATTAATACTAATTAAAAATTTATCATAATACTCTTCACCATCGAATATATCCTTTCTTTATCTTAATAATATTCTTAATTCTTTCTGGTATTGTTTCTATTAGCTTAGTACATATCTCTAAAGTAGTCTCATTCCATATTTTTGAAACATGTTCCCAAAGTATTTTCTTACCCCTAATTTTGATATCTAATGATCTGATATGGTGGTTTACATCATTCCATAAGTGTTCAATTGGATTTAAATCTGAAGACTGTAGTGGCCAAGATAAAATTTCTACATGATTATATTCAAACTATTTTTTAGTTAGTATAGTGGTATGTTTGGGATCATTATCTTGCATGAAGATAATGTTCCCAACACCTAATTCATAAAAATTTAAAGTCTCCATGAAATCCTTATCTAAGATTTTTTGATAAAGTTTAGCATTAAGTTCTCCATCAATTTTGCAAAGGTAACCAATGCCATGAGATATAAAACATCTTCAAACAAAAACTGACAAAAATATAGTTTTGTTAAATTATTATATTTCATCATTTCACCTATTTGCTAAACCCTCTAGTTTTGCCAAGCAATCTTACGTGACTTATACTATATAATAATTTATTACTCCTTGCATTACATGATTTACATCTTAGTTTTCTATTTTTACTATTTATTCTAAGGACAGAATTTTTTTGGTATAATAAATATTATTTGTTGTATATTATTTATCATATATTTAATTGCACATCTGGAATGTGTGCCAAGTTAGTGACATAGTAATTTTCAAATGTTATAAAAAATAAGTTAATAACTTAATAAAAAATTCCTAAAATTCTTAATGTGTCTGTATTTTTAGTCACTCTGCAAGTTTACTTAAAGGCTGGAAGGAGATTTAAAAGTCATTTTTGACATATAAAAAAATAAAAAAATCTTTCTTTGCTAATCATTTTCAACAATGGTTAGATTAATTTTAATGAAAAAAAGTAGTTTATTGAAATAAGTCAAAAACAACCTTTAAAATCACCTTTGCTATACTCTAAGTAAACTTGCAGAGTGGGCAAAAATACACATATTACATGTTTTTTTTAAAATCTTTATATATTGAAGAAATATTTTTTTTTGCAAAATTTTTCTGTGTTATAGTTAGTTAACTGTACCACCAACCTAACACACATTTCAGATGTGCTATTTAATTTTGACCAAATTTTATAATATTAGCTAAAATTTCTTATTTAAATAAATTTTAGATAATGTTATATAATCCAAAAAAAGCAATTTTTTTTTTCTCAAAAATGATATTTTGAGTTATGCAAGATTCCTAAAAAGGTAATTTTATTACAGATTATTTAATTTCAGCCAGAATTATAAAATCATATACTACTGATTATAATAATAAATTACAAAATTCAAATTTTAATATTTTAGAAATACTTTTATTAAACTAAATAAAATTATTTAAAAGATATAATTAAGTAAACATATTTTTAAAGACTAAGTAAAGTTATTCAATAAATATAAAATTATTCATATATTAATTTTTATTAAACTAACTTAAATATTCATAAAGTTATACTTATTTTTATTATATTTTTATGCAAATACTTTGTAACATAATTTAAGTACTTTGATTAAACAAAATTAATTTTTATTAAATAATTAAAGTTATTTAATGAATATAAAAATAATTAGATATTAATTTTTAGGGTAAATCTAGATCTAGCATGGGGGTGAGACATTTATATATCGCCGGGAATTTTCCTAATTCGGTAATTCCGGCCGAAATTAAGAAAATTTCCTTTTTTGGGAGTATCGTGTAACCTAAATTTCGATTTTGGAGAGAAACAAAATTGCCTTTTTTGGTCCGTGTAACGTTACATAATGTCCAAAAATAGAAATTCTGGCCAGAATTAAAGTTTTCGGCCAAAATTAAGGGACGTGACGATTAATATGTGACAAATAGGATTTCACACCTCTCTGTCCCTAGAATAAATAGTAAAAATGAAAGTCGGTGGATGTGACACGGGGGTGACAAATTGGAGGCGATGAATAATGATGTCGCACCCCTGCGAGATATACATTTGCCCTAATTTTTATTATACTTGAATTCTAACCTAAACTAATCTTTATTAAATAAATAGAGTTGTTTAATAAATACTCATATGAACATTACTATTTCATATTTTTAATATTTTAAACATAAAACTATTAAGTAATATATACTTTTCTTATAATAAGTAAATAATAAATCTTTCTGGTAAATATTTAGCAGAGTTGCAAAGGTTTTTTAATATTTAAAAAAAAAGTTTTTTCTTATATAAAAAAATTACAGTACTTTTTAGATTTTTTAAATCATAATCTACTAATAGAAATAATTGACATATATTTTACCCTTAACAGTTAAGTAATATGAATATTTTAATTCTTGAAAATTTTTGTATTTATTTATTAAAATTTAATATAAATCATTTTAATCCAATTTGAAATGTGAGTATTGAAAATATTGAAAATTTTCTTCTTTTTATTATATATAAAATTAAAATATTTTGGAAGTTTTTTGCCTTTATTTTTTATCATGAAATAAAAAATATTCTTTAAGATATAAAATTTATCTTTTTGATCCTATATGACTTACTTTTTTGACTTAACAATCATGCATGATAATGTATACAGATTTCTTAACCAGATTTGTAATATATGAAATGTGATAAAAATATATGATTTTTCATTTTTTTTTACTTATTTAAAAATATTTAACAAAAATAATAATAGAGTTGGATATATTATATTTTGAACAAAATAAATTAGAAAAAAGGTTGTTTTAATTTAATTATAAATTTATAAAGTTTGAAATTATAAAATAAAAGAAATTTTTTTAGCAGTATCTAAGCTACATATATATTGCACGTTTTTTATCACATTTTATTATACTTCACAATTTTGGTCAAGAAAAGTTAAGAAATCATGGGTAAAATTTGCCTTTAAGATAAAGTTACACAAAATTTGTCGGGGTGCAGGTCCAAAACCGTGTGCATTTCACGTGATGTGTAAAAAAAATCAAAGTTAAACTCCAAGAAGTGTCAATTGCAATTTGCAAAACTAGGCTATGTCAAGTTTAGAAATAGGCTTTAAAAATGTTGATGCTTTTAAAGGTAAGTACTTTCGCTTAGATAAAAATACATTTAAATTTACCTTAATCATTTTTTTTTTAGCATTAGTTTCATATATGTTTGATTTCACGAAAGACGACGTGATTATGGTTATTAATAGAAAAGAAATTAAGTTACTTTACGAAGAAGCAAATAGGGGAAGAGTCTTTGGGTAAGTTATTCAATGAAAATTATTTTTATCGGTTTTTTTTATGGTTTACCCTATTTTCTCTGAAAATTTTTGATAAAACGCGTAATATATTATTACTTTTTAAAATTTATTTATTTAATAGAACTATGAAATTTCATAGTGAATTAGTCAATTCTGTAAAAGTACATAACAATAATTTAAACAATCATTTTATATTTAAATTTGATATTGAATGTTTAAAACAAGCGATAGAAACTATGATTGATAAACGCAATATCACGTTGGAACTTAAAGAAGGAGATGAAAATCATCAAATCCTTTTGTTTAAAGTATTGATTTTAATTTATTTCTTTTTTATGATTTTGATATATCCAAATATTAACTATATTAAATAATTCAGGCAGAAGTAATTGATTGCCTTGAACGATCGGTGTCAAAGTTTTCTGTAACTTACCTTCCAAATTGTAATAGAATAAATCCTCCAACAATCAGTGTAATATATAAATTTGGATTTTTTCTTTTTAATTTATTTATTCATTGTACTTATGGAATTTTCCTTCTTTGAAATTAGCGGTTGCCAATGAAATTTATTCAAAGTGATTTACACAAACTTTTAAAAATGGCTGAATTATTTTCAAGTGTCAAAGATAATCTGATTGTATCGGTTCAACATACTACAGATTATCATATTTTCAAAATCAGATATTCTTTTGCTACAGGAAGTAAAGTATGCCATCAAATTAAACATAGAAGGAAAGACACATGTAGGAATTTACTTTTCTATACGAGTTAATTGAGTTAATTATTTATTCTAAACTTTTTTTATTTTCATAAAGTCAACACACGATCATCGGATGTTGCAGTAGTCAACCCACGATTGTTTACAATATTCTTTAAACTTATGGCGTTAAACAACGTCTTATGCTGTAAGTTTTTGTTTTTTTACAGACTTATTTATATACATTAATAAATGCATTTCTTTCTTTTTAGCTGTTAGACATGATAATTCCATTTTATTAGAAGCGGAGAATGTTGATAATGACAATGTAGGAATAAAGGTTTATTTGAAGGGGTTGTCAGAAGTGATTACTTATTAATAAGAATTTTTTGATGTAACCGTTGTTAAACGTTTTGCACACACGACCTGCAGAACTTAATTCACATTATTAACTACTATTGAAATAATTTTTGTATGTCACAATGCTTTTTGGAGGATATGTGATATTTACTTTTATTTCTTCAAGTTTAAACAAAGTTAATGTATATACTGTATTCTAATTTTTAATTTAATTGTAAAAATTGTATATAATAAATAAAGGGAATAAAAAGATTGCTTCACTGACTAATTTACGTCTGTCATTTTAATTGACATTATAATACCAGACGTGAATACAATTGACGATCCGATATTTGAAACAATTCTTCGATTTGAATTTTTCTATCCGACAACTTTTTTTAAAGATAAAAAAAGGACCAACTTTTTTAAAGGTAAAAAAGGATGTCATTTGGTAGACCACCAAATATTTCTACATTCAATCCAACGCCACCAGAAAAGGGAAGTTTTCCTTTAGATCATGAAGGTATTTATAATACATATATATTTTTTATAAATTTTTAAAGTTATATAGCCATTCAAAATGAATTAAAAATATTATAAGGTGAATGCAAGCAGTTTGTTAAAGAATACCTTGAATGTTTGAAAAAAAATCAAGGAAATAATGGAAATTGTAGACATCTATCAAAAGCATATTTAAAATGTAGAATGGATAAGTAAGAGTATTTAAAGTTTATTTAAAAAATTTATTATTATTATTATTATAATTATTTTACATAAAATAATTTTTAAAATTACTTTAATTGTAGAGGATTAATGACACCTGAAGAAATGAAAAATTTAGGATTTCAAGATGTCGAAATAAAAAAAGATTGATGATAAATAAATAAATAAAAAACATCTGCAATTGTCCAATGAGATCGACATTTCCCAATAGCCTGAATAATAATAGATTTTATTCTTCTCTAAATATTAAAGTTTTCTAATTTCATCTCTAATACTTGTCCAACTTAATAATACGAAAGCTAATAATATACAAAAACTACCAAACACGGTACTTGCAGTTATTGGAGTATTAATAACAATTAAATCAACCCAAGCAACAATTGGAATAGTTAACATAATACCAATAGCAGCAAATAAAGGAGAAGTTAATGCTATCACTAACATTAAACTGGCATTAAAAAATACTCCCGCTATTGCAATTAATAGAATATAACCAAATGTTCCTGAATCGGGTAGTTCAAATAATTCAAACCCAGTAAAATGTAATATTGGTATGGGTATCCAAAGAACAAAAAAAGTACATACTCCTATTAATCCTGTTATTGTATTTGCAAATAAAAAGGATGGTGTTGGAGGACTACCTAATCTCTTATATAGCACTTGATATAATCCATAAACAAGAGCACCAAAACATGCAATTAAATCTCCTACCACTATAACAAAATTATTATTAGAAGATTCATGATCTGAGTTTTCTGTAGCAAAAAATGTCATAATTACTACTCCAGCGATGCTTAAAAATGTCGCTACGATTTTTTCAACCCTAATTGACTCACTCAATAACATTATTGAAAATATATAAGCCCAAAAACAACTTGTATTATATATCGCTGTTAATTTGGCCATAGTGGTTAAGTTTACAGCAAAATACCAAACATATCCTGGTATGCAAATACAACAAGCAAATAATATTGATATCTTTAGAATATAAATTATTACTTGTCTATAGTGTCTTGATGTTAGAATTTGAGTTATCGATGTAACATTTATCAAATTCTTATTATATTCAACTTCTCCAACTGTTCGATCTCTTGTTAAAATCGAATAATATGTTGGCTTAACTGTATTAACTAGTTCAAATCCGACGTTAAGAAATTCTGCTAAATATTGAAGGGGGTTCAATCTAAACATAAATTGAAGCGGTAACATTACCATGTAACAACTATGTGCCACCCATCTATTTAATATACAAATTTCTTTTGATTAATTTTCTTAATAAAATGATACAATAAAATTTCTTATAACTTACAGAATAAAATATGGTTTGTGGAATTTAATTCCTGTTTGTACAAATTGTGCTAGTTCCTATTTGGAAATAAAGTTACTTTGTTAAAAAAAAATATCTAATAAGTATTCAGTTTAAAAATTATAATTCTTTCTTATTACCGTTTGTATAACAAACGATGCAATACATATACATAGTATGCTTAGACCTAAAGTATTGTACGATTTACGAACAGGAACAAAATTGTCATTACCATCTTCGATAGATTGACCATTTTCTTCAACTATAATTTGTGAAATTTGTGTTGACGCCATACTTAATAAAAAAATGGTTTCGGAAAGAGGGTAAAATGGATAAATTCTAACAAAAAAAGTACTTTGATTTCCTCATACGTATAATTCGTATAGTTCAAATAAATTTTTTTTTGTGTATAATGTATGGGTTTGTGTGACATTAACGTTTATCGCGTCAAAAAAAAGTGAAATAGCGATATTTACCAACATATTTTTAATAAATTAAAGGTGTAATAATTTTTCTTAGAACAAGATTAATTCTATTGCAAAAAATATTTAACGTGGTTAAATGATTATCAATGTCAATTTAATTAATAGTATAACTTTCTTTTAATGTCTTTTTTTTTACATTGACATATGTTTATATTCTTTGTGAAACAAAACGTGATAAATTTTAATGTTACACCATCATGCAAGATATAAGATTCCTATTAGTAATTTTCAACTTTTTTACGTTTAAAAAATTTTTAAAATTTTTTTTGAAATGGCATCATCTTTTCTTCAATCAATATTTCATCCAAATGAAATTGTAGCTTTAATACAATATAAATTTTTTAGGCCCCCACCTATTCACGTAATTCCTCCTGAACAAAAAACCAAAATTCGTTGTTATGAATTTTTAAACGAAACTTCTAGGTCATTTGCTTCTGTTATCCAGGAATTGGACGATGGAATTAGAGATGCTGTAAGTTATTAGTTATAATAATGGTAGTCAAAATATGTAGTTATTAATAAGTAATGTTAAATTCTTTGGGGACTATCGACAACTTATTGGTAAATTTATCTGCTATTAAAAATAGACCCATAATTGCTTATAAAAAATTATAAATTCCGAAAAATAGATTTGTATATTTTATCTCGTGTTACGTGGACTCGATACCATCGAAGACGATATGTCGATTCTTATTGAGAAGAAGGAACCTTTATTGAGAAATTTTCATAAAACGCTTTATAAGAAAGGATGGACTTTTGACGAAAGTATGAAGTTTTTTAATCATTGTTTATTTTACACGTTTTTAAGCAATTCTCAATGGATGATTTTATTTTATATAGGCGGACCAAATGAAAAGGATCGTCAATTACTTGTAGAATTTAATGTTGTTATTGAAGAATTTTTGCGTTTAGAAAGGCAATTTCAGGATGTTATTGTGGATATTACGAATAAGATGGGAAATGGTATGGCTGACTATGCAAAAGATGCAGCACATAATAAATATGGAGTTATGACAAACAAAGATTTTGATTTATATTGTCATTATGTTGCTGGTTTGGTTGGAATTGGATTAAGTAGCTTATTTAGTATAAGTGGACTGGAAAAACCGGAGTTAGCCAATGATACCGAACTGTGAGTCTTCTTTTCTTCTTTTTTTTTTGAATTTCTCCAACTATTTAATTTTAATGTCCAAACCTTTTTTACGACTTTAGCTCGAATTCGATGGGATTATTTTTACAAAAAACAAATATTATAAGAGATTATTTGGATGACTTATCAGGAAATCGTAGATTTTGGCCTAAAGAAATTTGGTCTATATATGTTGCAGATTTAGCAGACCTTAAAAAACCAGGATATGAAACGAAAGCAATTAATTGTCTGTCGACAATTATATTAAATGCTTTACAACATATTCCTGATTGTTTAACTTATTTGAATAAAATACAGAATAGAAGTATTTTTAGTTTTTGTGCTATACCTCAGGTAATGGCCATTGCTACATTGGCTTTATTATTTAAAAATTATAACGTTTATACCTCAGTTGTTAAGATTCGTAAAGGTGAAACCGTTAAGGTGAGATATTTTTTAATATTAATGAGGTTTGAAAGTTGCCTTTTTCTTAAAATTTTTTCTTTTTATTTTTAGTTGATTTTGAAATGTACGGATATTTATGAAGTCGCAAATATCTTTCGTTATTATACAAGAGTTATTATTCAAAAGAATGATAGTAAAGATCCAAATTTTATGAAAATTAGTATGGCATGCGGAAAGGTAAATTTACTTATAATTATAATTTAAATTTTCTTTTTATTATAACAAAATTTCCAATTTTTTCTTCTATATTAAAGGTTGAGCAATGGTGTCAAACTAATTTACCGGATATAGATTCATATTCACCTCAGCAAGATAATGATATAATGATTTTCCTTATCGGATTTATTTTATCGGCTTTTGCTGCTTATTTATTACATTATGTTAATCAGGAACATTTAGATTATCAAGGAAGAGAATCATTGGATGTTTTTGATTAATTTAGAAAAATATGTTTGTATTTTGTGTATAATATTACATCCATCATATGTATAGTTAGGTTGTCTTCAAATTCAGTAAGCTTTTACAAATGTTGCATTTTATTTTCTCATTTATTATTATATACCAGTGTGAAGGTGAATATGTATTTTGGCAGGCAGATGTAATTGTTCTTCACCCTTTTTTGGCTACTGGCTTTGTGGTTGATTATATAAATTTAAATAGTAAGTTGTATCATAAACTGATACATAATGCTAGGGGCAAATTTCGCAGAGTGCAAGGAACTGTTGCAAAGCAATGCCATTCATTATATGCCAACTCCATTGATTTTACTGTAATATGAATTAACATAATTCTAATTTCCAATTTTTGTATTATGCAAATTACATAAATATAACGTTTAATTGTTAATTTTTTTCTAAAAACAAATATTATTATACTGACTAAATTCAAACATAAATTTACATTGAATTCCACATTTGCAAATTATTAATTATTAACTTAATGATTATTTTTGATAATTTAAATAATTTTTTATTAATATTGCAAATTATGTTACTATGTGTTAATAATACAACAAATTGTTCCTAATCATAATCTTCAAAGAATTAATAGGAATTAAACTTGGATGCTGAAACATTTTGGCATATGCCAAATCCCAAATACCTTTTGGTATATACAAATTGCTGAAATTCCAAATCCCAAATCAATGCCAAAATTCCAAATTGATGCCAGAATTCCAAACTGTTACCAATATCCAAAAATCCTAAATTTTGGTCATTTTCATATTGGAAGTTTAGGATTCTGGCATCGGTTTGGGATTTGGGATTTGGGATTTTGGGAATTGACATTTTGGCATATGCTAAATCCCAAATATATTTTAGCATAAGTAGGTTTCAGCATCCAAATTTAATAGAGATGACTTATTTCAAAGACAATAAGGATGGAATAAATAATAAACATTTAATTAAAATACAATGACTATTTTACAAAAAATAAATAAATAAATAAAAATGTGGAAAATTAAAAAGAAAAGAGTATAAATATAATCTTTTTCTTACTATATATATGTAAATTATATTGATATAAATAAAAAAAATTTACTTATTAGGCTTTTACCTTCTATTATTAAATTAATAAGATAATTGGATTTTCAAATCTTTTTAATAATGTAAATATGTAATTATATACAAATTAAATAAATTTTAAAGTGTTTTTTATATTTAGTAATATATCACAAAAGGCATTACAAGATATTAGTTAATATTTTTGAAAAAAAAGCATTTGTTATTTCAGTTATATTAAAAAAAATAAAAGTGTAATTATTAATCATTCTTAAAATTTTTATTTAATATAATTAACTAATTTCTTAAAAAATACTATATTATTTATAATATTTTAATATAAAAAATATTACAAATCACCGGTAATCACATGACTTTATTTATATAATAATTCATTACATTGTATCACATCCCTAGTTTTCAATTTTTACTATTTATTTCAGAAACTTAGAATTTTTTCGAGGTGTGAAAGTCTATTCGTCATATGTTAGTCATCACATCCTTAATTTTGGCCAAAACTTTAACGCTAGCCAGAATTTCCTTTTATGGATATTTAAGTAACATTACACAATCTAATTTTGTTTCTCTTCAAATTGAAATTTGGGTTATACAAGATTCCAAAAAGGAAATTATTTGTCAATCACTTAAATTTTAGCCAGAATTACCAGAATTACCAAATTTGAAAACACCGATGATGATAGTACTCCAAACAGATTGGTTCAAATCAGATTTAATTTAAATCTGATCTGATCCAAATCTGGTCTGAAATCTAAACAGATCTGAATTTGACTGAATCTGATCTGAACCAATCTGAAACTGATCCAGATTTGAACTGTACTGAAGTTGAACTGATCTGAATCTAATTGTTCATTCAGTTTCCTAAAAAAAAAGAGAAGGGAGACATTAATTACATTCTCTGAAAGTAAAAAAATAAAAAAAGATGAATAAACTAACCTCTTAGTTCATTTGTTCAAGTTCTATTTATTCAGTTTCATCCGTTCATCCAGTTTCCTAAAAAAAAGAAAAAAGGGAACGTTAATTACGTTCCCTAATAATTAATAAAGTAAAAAAAAAATGAACTTACGTTCGTCCAAGATCCCAGTTGTTCAGCTTCATCTGTTCGTCCAGTTTTTTAAAAAAAAGAGAAAAGGGAATGTTAGTTACGTTCTTTAATAATTAATAAAGTAAAAAAAAGAATGAACTTATATTTATCCAAAATTCCAGTCATCTGTTCGTTCAAATTTCCTAAAAAAAAGAGAAGGAAGACATTAGTTACGTTCCCTCAAGTAAAAAAAAATTAAAATAAATAAAAGAATGAACTCACCTTTAGTTCGTTCAGAAACTGTTCATTTAGTTGTCCAGATTCCATTTCTAAAGTCTCTAAAAAAAAAGATAAAAAATAAAAAAAAAAACTTTTTTTTTTATTTATCATATTTAATATATTCCGATCAGATCAGATCTGAATTTTTTTGTATCATGATCTGATCCAATCAGATCAGATTCAGATCAGATTTTATTTACTTTGGATCAAATCCACAAATCTTAAATTTGCAAACTGATCCGAATCTGTTTCAGATCAAATCTGCGGATTCAGATCGGATCAGATTTTTTTTGGAGCACTAGGTGATAATCACCACTGGTAATAAATAGCAGACTTCTAAAATAAAATTAAATAACAGAGGGAGCAACTCTCCCTGCTGATCCTTACGTCCATTTCTCTGAAGAAGTTTTGGAAGGAAAAGTTACGCTTTTTAGCCATTTTATTCTAAGATAACGGTCTTTTAGTTTTAAGAAAAGTTGCTCTATACTGCTGGAGTTAACTAGAAAGATTTAGAAAGTTTGGAATATAGTCTCTAGCATACCAAGTTTCTTCGTAAGTCAGATTCATAATAACTTTTAGTCACTTACATCTTTCTCTAAGTTGATATCCAAGCAGCCGTTTGGTATTTTAAGGTATGCTCTTCATGTACAAGATGGATGGGTTAGATTTGTGGCTGCTTTTGGTGGACCCAGGAATGGACCTAATGTGGAGTTTCTTTGGAAGTTAAGCAGCTTTTCATAGAGTTGACGCATGAGCTTGGCTATAGATGCCGTCAGAATTGCTAAATTAAAATTACAGCATTATGAAATATGGATTTTACCACTTAGATATTTAACAAAATATCAAGACCAGCATTATAGATTTACAGATTACAAATTATTTAAAATATATTCAGAAAAAAAGTTTTACTTTCTTTGTATAATTTTTGTATTTTTGTCATTAAATAATTATAGCATTACAGTAATTTAATGTATTACGGTATAAGCTTCATATGCTGTAATTAATTCCAATGGTAAGTATAGGCTTGGCGCAATAGGGAGAGGCTTTTCTTACGTATAAGTTTGATGAAAATTACCTTTTTTTTAATTTTATAATTTCATTTTTGTTAGTGAAAAAAGGACCCTGAACAATCTATGTATAGGTCAGATGAAAATTTCAAAATTTACTATAATCAATAAGCAAATTATTTTCAACTCTGCTAAGCAAACTCTCATTATGACTTAAGAAAATTTAGCTCTGCTAAGCAAACTGTTTTGTGATTTATATATATTAAGTAAAATTTGTAGTTTTTCTATATTAAACTCAAAATTGGCATTCAAAACTTACTTTATGAAATTAAGTAAAGTTGTAGAGCAAATAAAATTACATATTAAACTTAAATTTCAAAAGAATATAACAGATAGTTAAAGCTCACGATTAACTTTCATATTCTATTCAATTTTGTATTTTAGCAGATTCTTTATATTAAACTCAAAATCAGCATTCATAACCTATTTTTTGAGATTAATTAAAATATAATATTCAAATTTTAAAAGTANATAACAGTTNAAAAATNTCAAATTTTACTATAAAAAAACATCAAAAATTGTAAAAATGTTACTAAGTAAAATAGATGCAACCTTTAATGATTGATGCAGAAATGGTATTGTAAAAACAAAAATTTGGAAAAAGAAAAAAACACTTATTTTCCCTTTCTTCCTTCTACCCCTCCTTTTCAACTTCTATATATCATTTTTGGTATTATGCAAATATGTATATATTTTAGACTTTGTCATGTAAAAGTTTGTTATGTCTAGGGTTTAGATAAATAAATAGGGGGTCAACTTAGATTACACACACTATTGGTCATGAGACTAAACTGTCACCATAAGTAATTTTATATATAACCTTATAAAAATATGATCTTACCCCATGTTCAAAACAAAAGATCAGCTAATAATCAATATAATCTATGAAAAAAAATTGATGATCAGTAATGAGCAAATGTGTAACTATCTGAAAATATAATTTTTGTCAAAGTTTCACATCTATATCTTTTAAAAAAACTTAATCAGCTATTTGAAATACCTTAAAACTATATAAAATTTTATTAAATACATAAAAATAATACACAATAAAAGAAGAAAATGCTATTTTTAAATATTTTAAATAAAAATATTTATAGTTTTTTATTGAGATCTCAAAAAAAGAAAGGGTGTAATTTTTAACTTTCTATTATCAAGTAATAAAAACATATAAAACTAAGAATAAAGAACCAATAGTCTAATTTGGATAAAAAACTTCACCTATATAAAGCTAATATGAATGACTTTAACTTTTTGGATCAGCTGCTTTCCTGTATATATGTGCTAAAAAAAATAATAAAAAGTGAAAATTTAATATGAAAATTTCGCTTGTATAACTAATTTATGAAATGACAGTTTAGTTTGTTATTGATTAGCCTATATAACCTATGAGTTGTACCCCCATTAATTTATCTATCCCCTAGATTATGTGATCATGTATAATTTTATTGCACGATCACGTATAAAAATAGATTAAATTTTGTTATACTATCACATATAAAAATAAATTAGATTTTGTTATACCATCACATATTAAATTTACATGTTAATTTTATTTACGTGTTTTTTTAATTTTAAGGGTATATTTTTAAAATATTTGATATCATATAACATATTTCATATATTTCAAAATAAGTTTCTGCTATACAAACACATTACTGAGTTATCAAATTTATATATGCTACACATATAAAATACTGACTATTTTAAATTTAACCCTTTAAATAAGCAAAAAAAAATCTCACTAGGAGTAAAAATTTTCTATGTTCAATAAATAAACTCAAATCCTACTTATTCATATATTATTTAGGATTCTGTGAAAAGGTGGTAGGACATCATTTTTTTGGGGCTCGTAAAGATAAATAGCCAAACTGCTTAAAAATCTATATTCTTTAGCAAGAGAAATTTTTTTATTTATTAGTTTAAATTTTTTTAAATACTCGTCATTATTTTTGGATTTCTGGTAGAAGATAAGGGGTATATTTTATAGTTTTATAGCTAATCTTATTAAAAAAAAAGAAATATTAGATTGATATTTTTTTATAGATAATCAAACTTAATAATTTTAAGATGGATATATATATATTAAGATTAAATGATTATTTTTATTAAAGTAAAAATCACTAAACCTATTTTATTTAAAGAGAAGTTTAAAAAAAAGTATTTGATTTTATTATTTTTAAAAAATTAAAAAAAAAGTAAAATTTTAAAGAATTTATTTGATAAATAAAAAAATAGATTACTATTATAATAGTTTGTATATAAAAATTTTATAAAAAAATATTAATAAGTCTAAATATATGATAATAATAAAAATTTTTTTGTTTATTAATGAAAAAAAATTTATCTATAATTTATAAATAAAATAAACTATAATTTTTTTTTTAGACAAATCAATTGAATTTTATTGCAATTAAAGTAAGTCATATAACAAATTATAGGTTAATAAAATATGAATATATTCTTCATAAAAGAAAAACTTATTACATAAAGTAAGAATTTGTAAGAATGGTAGTTGTTACCAAGTTTTTTATGCTTTATTTATAACTTTCTGACCTTATACTAGTATTGTATCAAAAGAATTAATTAGCTTATTATATAAATCTATACTATTATTATTTAAGTCTAATTTTAAATCTAATTTTTCATAAAAAAATACTATTATATATTTCATCTATATATTTAGAGAATTTAAAAACCTTTTTTACAACTATATTAGAGTACCTAATTGTTTACCCTTTATTATAGTGTTCTTCATATTTGTCTATTATCTTTTCAAAGTATAAAGAGAATACGTGAAGTAATCTTCAATTAGATGATCAACCTCCATTTATAACAGTTTATCCAATATAATAGTAAACTTTTTGATTAAATTTGGAAGTAGATGAGAAAACTGATGGTGTTGATAATGAAGAAGAAAGAGAGAATTGGAAAACTTTTTATTAATAAAATAAACTATAATCTTATAAGGATAAAAAAAAACTATTAATAATTATAAATTAAAAAATTATACTCTTTAGCAAAAAGTATTTAAACACTTTAAAATTAAGAAAAAATATACTAACTTTAACATTTAATTTCTTAATAATTTATAAATAAATATTATAAAGAATTTATATTATTTTATTTAAAAAAATATGAATTTTATTAATATTTAATTAAATTTTTATAGTTAGTATTTAATACAGTTTGAATTTTACTTGGTAAACTTTTAATTAAATTTTAAAATTTTAGATTTAATTTTATTTCATTCTTTCTTTAAGACTACTATTAATTTTCCAATATTTTTTGGATAAGAGTTATATTTTTAAATCTTTCTTTTTAAAACATCTCATAGATATTTAATTAAATTAAGATTTAGATTTTATATAGATTATGAAATTGAATTATTTTTTTTCTATTGATTAACTATTCTTGCTCTATATATTAAGGTATTATCATTTTAAAAATATATTATGAATTGTTTTTTAAATTATTATAGAAGAGTAAAAAAGTATTTTTTAATATTTTTATATATACTAGCATTTACTTGTTAACTACGTCAATAATTTAATATTTGTATATATTTTATAATAAATTTTTATTGAAAAATTTCTGGATATACAACATTAAATTAAATTGTATTATCTCCTAATTGTTTAATATTAAATAATTTTTTTTTTGATGTTAATTATCCATATTACTTTTTTTAAAAAATTTTTGGATTGGTGGATTGGTTTCTTTTTCTTTTTAAGTAGGTTTCTTTTTTTTCTTATTTTCTCTTCTTTCTTCTAAAATAATAAGAAAATATTAAGAAAAAAAAAATAAAACAAATATTATTTATAGTTTTATAAATTATAAACAAAAAAAAATCAAAAATCAATTTATTATTATACATCAGGTTCTGGGTTCAGTTCCATAGGTGAGTCTTTCCTTTTTTTTTTTGTTCTCCATTTCATTTTTCCATTTCATTCTAACTTCTTTTTTTAGATCTTGTCTTCTTTTTTGTTCTTCTTTTTGTTCTTCTTTTTTATTTTTTTTTTGTTTTTCCTTTTTATCTTTCTTTTTGTTCTTCCTTTTGTTCTTCTTTTTGTTTTTTCCTTCGTTAATTTCTTCTACCTTTTTTTTTTCTTTTTTTTTTTTTTTTTTTTTTTTTTCTTTTTTTTTTTTTTTTTTTTTTTATTTTTTTGTTCTTCTTTTTGTTTTTCTTTTTCTTTCGAAACTACAATTTCACTTTTTCATTCTGTTCATTATATTATATGTATATATATATTATAATATTTTTTTCAAAAAAGAAAAAAAAGGAAAATAAAATAATTGATGCATAATTTGTTATTTTGACACGTCATTATATTATGCAATTGTAACTAATGTAACTGTTACACATATTATATGTATTACATACTGCAGTCACACAATTGTAAATATATAGTTATTTATGTAGGTAGTCTAAATGTAACACCCATATGACTGCAGTGTTTTTAAATAGTAAAATAAAGACTAATATTATCAGAAACTTGGATTAAAGAACTAATTTTTTTTTTGAAGATGCGCTGAATCATGAACTTTATTTATGCAAATCGGTGCACATAGGTAGAATACAAATAGTAATAAAGTTATATAGCTCAGATATAAAACTTCCAACTAAATGGAAAATTCTAACGCGTCACACTTACGTAATATGAGTTCTCAGAGTGAGGACTGAAACAAGACCCTTCTTAGATAGTTAATATACTCTGATTCTCCCTCATATCCCAATGCTAGCACCAAATAAAAAGCCTTTCAATCAGTCTTCCCAAATCTCCCCTTAATACAATGGGTCTTCAAACTAGTACGATTTGTTATAAAAGCCTTCCTCACTTTGTAAAAGAAATTATAGAAGTTGGCTACTATTATTAATCTCCAGAAAGAAAGATAAACTATCTAATACTAAAACTAAAAATACAAGAAAGAAACTAAACTTACTACCACCTCTACAACTTCCCTATCAGGATCGGTACCTTTGAGTCATCCTTATTAATGCTCCAGATGAATCGAGTCGACTGCTTATACTGTCTTATCCGGAGGTCATCATTCAGTACTTTGCCCACCCACAAACGTTCACCCCAGTAAGTATCCCTTCGAAATATGCCAATTCCTCATGGCCCAGATGCGTCGTTCTCCTAGAGAATTGAGTCAACTTCTTACCCAGAAGTTATATTTGGATTACATCTAACCCTGTCGAAGAATCTTGATCCTTGATATACTTATTGCAAAAAGATAATGGCCAAAGTCCAGCACCCCCACCCCAATTCTACCCATTTAATGCACCTGACCCTGCACCTAACATCTTTATGAATCTTTCTACTTTTTATTAAATTTTCTATTCAACTACTAATGATGTCACCTTAAGGGGCAAAAATAGGGATCATCACTGTAAAACAAAAACCAAGAAATGTATTACAACAAGGAAACTAATCATCAACAGATGATCAACTGTCAATCAAAATTTCCAGTACCCTCTCATCTCCTGTTAGAGGATCACTCTGCAGTAGTTTATACAAATTTGCAGCCAAGGTTAGCAGACTTGATATAATGGTATACGATAATTCCAAAGCTGGTTTGGTATTTGTATTCACAAGCCTGAAAATTCTAATGTTCTTCTAACTTTCCACCAACAAAAATGAAATATAAAATTATAATAAGAGAAAATTTCACTAAACTTATACATCAGAAAAGCCTCTCCCTGCTAAACTAAGCCCATACATCAACTCTATGAAAAGCTGCTTAACTTCTAAAGAAACTCTGTACTAGGCCTGCTCTAGGGTCCACAGAGCAGCTACAAGTCCAACCCTTCCGTCTTATATATAAAGAGCATACTTTAGAATACCAAATGGCCACTCGGGTATCAACTTTAAAGAAAGATGTAGGTGACTGAAAATTATGTTGACCTGACTTGTGAAAAAATTTGGTATGCCGGACACTAAATAACAAACTTTTTAAATCTCTCTAGTTAAGTCCAACATTGTAGAGCAACTTTTCCTAAGACTAAAAGACTGCTTTATCAGAACAAAATAGCCAAAAAGCACAACTTTTCTTTCCAAAATTTCTTCAGAAAAATAGGCGTAGGGATCAGCAGGGAGAGTTGCCCCCCAAAGAACCAATTTTATCTTTTGCAAAATACCTCTATATTATAATGCCTTTATTTCAAATGAAATTATGCAATTTATATCATATTTTTTATATGTTAAATCCAATGGTATGCATTATTTTAGAATAATATAAAGTAAAATTTATTACTCCAAATAATAAAATTCCATTTATTATCCCAATCTTTTTTTTTCACAGTACCATTCTAGTCTTTTTTTTACAATTTACTTTAGAAATAAATAGTTTTTCTTTTTAGTTTTACTAAATTTTTTTGTTATTTCCTCAAGTAATTATTGCCAGTTTTCTTTAAGTATTTTTACAAGATATCTAACATTTTTCTATAAGTTTTGGCAATCTATCTAAATATAAAGCATGTAATTTTTTCTGAATTTTTATAATTTATTATAATATCATAAATAGTGATTTTAGGGTATTTAAGAATTTTTCCAATATTTCATTTACTATGGTCTTCTTTTCAGAGACTTATAATCTTTCCTGATTAGTAATAATAAATTAAGTGATTAGATACTTTTGACTAGAAAGTATAATTTTTAATCACTTAGATAATCTTTAGCTTTTAAATCTCTTTATATATGTTTTAAATCTAAAATAATTTATAAATTAAAATTTTTATTTTAAAAATAACTATATTTATAAAATATATTTACTTTGATTATATTTTTTATTATCTAATATTTCATTAGATTTACAGTATATGTTTAAAACTTTTTTGGTTTTTGAAGTAAAGTCTATTTTAAATTTAGGTCTCTGACATTAAAAAACCTTGGTAATTATTTGTATTAACTATTTTAGTATCTTTAGTATTTTTTTAAAAAAAATCTTTAGATATATAAAATACAATACAAATCTGATTTCTCTAATGATTGAAAGATTGTCTGTAATAATAATCTGAAAGGAAATATTATAACTTACTCTAATTTTAATTTTACTATAACTTAAAGTTATGAAAAATATAATTCACTTTCTTTAAATCTCCTAAAATAACAAATAGAAATTATTTGGATTATTTGGATCATTATTATCATTCTAATGGTAATTAAAATAACTAATTTTAATTATAATTGTATTAAATAAAAGGATTTTGTAATTTATCATCATGGACCATAGTGATAAATTACTTTTTTCTAAATAAAATTCTAAATAAATAAATTTTTAAATTTTTTTTACATTTAAAATTACAAATTCTTTTTTTAATATAGCTTTAAAATTAATTGTAAGAAAGTATTTTTGATTTTACATAAAAATAGAATATAAAGGTATTGCTAAATCTTACCGGCGGTGATTGTCACTACCAGTGATTGTCACCGCTTAATTCTGGCCAAACATGATAATTTCGGCCAGAGTTAAGATACATAAAAAAAAATTTATAATTTAAAAATTTAAATCATAGGCATGTTTAAATAAATATGTTTTGATATTAATCGTATCAAATTTTGAAAATATTTAATTAAAAAATTTTTACTTAAGTAAAAAAAAAAATGTAAAAATCAAATTTTCATGTTTTCCTCAAAAACTATCTAAACAATAGCTCTTCTAACTTTAGAAAAACATTTCTATACACGTATTAATATTGTTTATAATATGATTAGATTAATATATTTGTTGGAAATTCAAAAGAATTTAATGTGCGGTGACAATCACCACCGGTGACATTTAGCTCTAATATAATGGATTTTATATAATATTGTTATTGTAATTTTATAAAAATGGTAAGGTATTGTATGTTTTTTTTTGTTAAATGTGACTTCCATACATTTTAGTAACTTTATTAAAATACAAAAACATTTTCCTTAATAATACTTAATATTTTAAAATAGTAAAAATTTTCTATGAATATAAATAACAAATATTGAATTATTAAATAAAAATTGCGTCATTATAAAATATATTGATTTTAACAATAAATAAAAAACATACAGAACACAAAAACACAAATTTAAAATTAATGACAAAATAATATTTAATATAAAAATTTAAAATTAAGAATGTCAATAGTATATATATATAAACATGTTTGAAAGAAAAAACTAAAAAAAAAACCATTGTAAATATTACATGAAAGATATGAGATCAAAAAAATAAGACTTAAAATATTGAAAACACTATCCATATATATATTTATTTATACCAAAGCTAATTCCAAAGTCCATGTGCGCCTGCACCACAGTCGGATTGGTATGGTCCCAACTGAGACCTCTAAGCCATCCCACCAACATTTTCTCTATGTAAAAAATAGGTTAGTATATGTTAAAAGAATTTCAATAAATAAAAAATTAAAAATATTTACAGCTGGTTTCCTCCAAAATAACAATAATTTCTGTGCTGTCGCCATTTGATTACTTTGTCCCGTCGTTTTTAGCATTACAAGTGCGATGCTAACAATACTCGTCTTATGTGGTTCAATATTACGATATCCCCATTCATCATCCCTTGAAAAACCCGATACACACAACATGTCTATCAAATGTTGCTCTGCTACGTTGTTTTCTTTATTAACATTACGTTGTAATGCAGTAAATATCTTCCTTTGATCAAGAAGGATTGTACCACATTCTGTCTTCAATTCATAAATGTTAGTTGTGGATTCAACTTCGGTCATTTCAAGAGCCTCACTAGTATTTCCAACAGGCGAAGATGATGTATTATCCTTTTTTTTAGATTTTGGAGGTATAGTAAAATAGTCCAATTCTTCTCTCAATACAATAATCGCTTGTTTATTTAAGAGAGGATTTTGTGTAGGACTATGCGGAAAATTTGAAGAACTTCCTTGGTTAGAATAAAAAGCATCTTGTGCAGTTTTATAGAAATTCATGATGTATTCTAGACAAAGAGGATCGAAATCCACGTAAATAACTTGGTCTTCAAGTTCCATAGAATCTGTTGAAGCATGGTCATCTTGTTCTTCCTCTTCTTCATAATCAAGGGCACCACTTCTACCCAGTATAAGACCGTTAGGAAACATAACAATAAGAATGCTTTCAGGTAAACTCATTAACATCTCGCGATCAATTTCGAATCGAATTCCTCGAAGTTCGAGTATAAGCTTTGTAAAAGTTGGTTCCGGTGGTTGAAGTGGCGGTAAAGGGACCGCGCTGTGTACCGGATTAGAAGCAATCTGAGACATTTTTTCAATTCTCAAAGAAATAACAAAGAAATAACGCAATGAATAAAAATAACATACAATTAAGCATCGTCAGGTTACACACGTTTGAAGATTATGTGACGCATGTGATTCTAAGTTGTTAGTAATGTTAGACACAAAAAGTTGCTTTTTAAACGACGTGAATTTATATATTCCTCAACCTCCTACAAGGAACTACACAAACACATTCAGCTGTATTAAATACAAAAATCAACTCTCGTTCAAGAACAACCAATTCAAAGATAAGTTTTTCAACTTCCTCAACAATTTGTTCAACGACTAATTATCAAAATCAATTTAAATAATTTTATGGCAGTGACACTATAAAAATTGCTTTAAAGCGATGTATCAATTTAAAATTGCGAATCCAATTTTACAGTAGATGTATATTACGCGTTAATATTTATTCCAATTAAGGAGATTGTATCTACATCTAGATATTATATTTTGACATGGTCATCGAATTTGACGAAAGGACAAGTGTTGCGATAATAACGTTCTTGATATTGATATTACAGATAAGAGGATAAGAGGATAAAAGGTTCATTCGACTTGGGTCCATCAACACAAGCTCACCAAAAGTTACTATCACAAGAAAGAAAGAACGATATCAGCATGACAAACGGAATTAACACCTCACAATCAAGTGAACAAAATTATTGTTATGACTAAGAAAAATAAACGATCATTTTAAAACTCAAAATATTGACACAAAAAAGCAATGATATATCACAAACATCACCAAATCATATTAAAAATAATAGATTTCGGTTAGTTGTCATGAGTCTAATCGTAGTATATCAATGGGTAAAAAAAACCATGAGACACAATGTAAGAGGTCAAAGTGCTACATTTATACATATGAAACTACTATAATAGAAAAAAAAACCTCTCAAGATTTCTATCTCGTTAAAATATTCCACCTGATAACGGAAGGAATCATCGACCACTTTATGACGAAGGATTCTAATAATGATACTGATAATTTTAAGAGATTTTCTTCAATTGGAATAAGAAATCACGATGACAGGAGGAGAAGGAATTCAACCTAATAATAATCTATTGATCAGTTGCTTGTAAAAGTTGGTCGAATTTATTGGGGGAACTTATTAATGATCTAGAAAGGTTTGTTTTTAAAATAATAGAGTACATCAGCAACGAGATCATACGAATAATTGTCAAGGATTATGACAAAATATCGTTCTAAACATTATCATATTCATAATTTGAACTGTTGCAGGAGTGCAGTTGGCGATATTAATACGAACAATTTTCTAATATATGAATTATCCTGATTGTAATTAATAACAAAAGGATTTTTTTTAATTAATTTTTTTCTATTTAGCAAAACAAATATTGATTAATTTAACTATATTGCAAATAATATACAACAAAAAAAATAAAATAATAATAGACGGGTTATAGACCCTTTTCACCTAGTTTACCGTGCCTTTAGCCATTATTAGAAAAAAAAAATTATTATTAAACAAACTCTATTAAGTTCATCATATTTAAATGTTCATAAATTATTTAGTGATTTAATAAAAAAAATAAATTTCCTAACCTAATACACGATTTAATTCTTCTACAGGAGTATTAAGTATAGGAGGAGTTACATTGGAAAAAAATTCATTATCATGTAATGAATCATTTTCTGGTAAAAATAAATCGCGATTATATGTTTTAGTTGAAGAGGCACTTTTATTTGAAGAAGAGTGTGATGGTGAATTATTTATGCCTGGAGGCTCTTTCGGTGATTTTGGAGGTGAAGGAGGAGGAGTTGTTGGTGTTGTTTTTGGTATATCATTCTGAATAGTAGATTTTGTGGAATGTGATGATGATGATGATGATGATGATTTAATTATGGGAAGGTTTAATGATTCCGTGCTTGTGCTTCTCGTTGGTATTGTGATTGTAGGAGATACGCCAATGGTTGGTGAGGTACTCAGTGGAGAAATATTTTGTGGGGAAGTACTTAACGGAGAGATATTTTCTATTAATACAATAGGACTATCTACTGGATCTACTGGATCTGCTGGATCTGCTGATAATGTGATGGGGATAGGTTCCATGGAACTACTCTGTGATTTTTGTGCATCATTATTTGAGTTGCTATTAGATATATCAGATGTATCTGAAGTATTTGTGGTGATTTTGTTGCCGTTACTATTACTGCTATTATTATTACTGTTGGTAGCGTGACCTAAGATACCAGGTATACCCATATTTGCTGTTCTACGACGAATATTAACAGATTGAGACCATCTCCGAAAAGTTGATGTGGAAGAAGTATTTTTTGTTGAATTATTTGTAGAAGGTAAAGGTTCCTTGTTCTCTGTGTTTTCTTTTACACGTTCTTTCACAGGTTCCTTTACCGGCTCCTTCACGACTGTAGAAGAATCATCAGTACGTTGTTTCATAAATTGTTTTGAAACTGAAGCTATAGAACGTAATCTAGAAGTATTTGTTTTTAATAAATTTGGTTCAGAGAAAGATTCATGTAATGCAGATAATCTTTTATTAAATTTTGTTGCTCTTGATGTCCAGCTCGAAGAGGAGCCGTTATTTTCTGTGGCAGCAGGAGTATTTACAGCAGGATTAGTAACTTCCGCTTTGGTAGATTCTATTGTATCATCTGATTTGGTTGATTCTAATCTTGCAGGAGAAGATTTAAGTGCTTTAAGTACTTCTTCATTTGTCGTTGAAGTTGATTGAATATCTGCTACAACACTTTCTTCTTCCTCATTTGATTTTGAAGTTTCTTTTTCGGAATCAGCTGATGATAGAGTTGATGATGGTGGTGTTTCTGCCTGTGTGTCCGATTGTTGTTTTAGTTGTTCGAGTTCACCTTCGTAAATTCCACCCATACCAAAACTATTGAAGAAAGGGGTATCATCCATATTAGGTAATACTAAAGAATCCATAATCATTTCATGAATTTTTGATTCAATAGTATTAATAATAGGAGCAAATTTTAATTGAGTTTCAGATACGACAGGTTCAATTAAAAGATCTAATTTTGGCATATCATAAAATCCAATCCAAAGTCTATTTGAAGGAGGAGATTTTATACGTAATAACATTTTTCCTTGTAATCCTCTTAATACGACGGCCAATACTAGAGGTACTTTCAACCTTGTAACGGGTATGATCGCTTCGGTTTCGATTTCTACACGAAAACCTCCGGTATAATTTAAATTTATATCCACGTTTAATTCGCCGTCTGGTAATAATTTAATTAATTCTGGATTTGTTATGTAAGGTATACCATCGCCTACATCTACGGATTTTATTTGTATGTCAGATAAAAATCCAGGTTTTTTCACCTTTTTTATTTTTTTTACTAACTTACGAATAAAATAATCTTTAATTGCTTGTGTTTTATACACTGATAAAAACATTCTACCTAATATTGCGTTTAACCATTGAGTTTGTATATGATCATCGTTTGAATAAAGTGTTTTCAATAAATGATTCATAGCAAATGAATCAAATAACGATTTATCCTTATTAACTTGTTGACCGGTGGAATTTTCATTTGATTCTAACTTAGAAGATCTCTGTAATGAAAAATACCAATCTTCTTTTTCCACTCCGGTATCGCAAAATAAATAATAATTAGTATTACTACCAATATTATTTTCTAAATTCATAGCCATTTCTGCGCAAATTGACGGTTTTTTTGTTAATCTTATTGAATTAACTTTAGTAAATATTTCATTATCAGGTAATTGTTTCGGAAATATTGTTACGTCGTGATTTGATACTATTATGATCCCTTTGCAATCTAATTGTCTTTCGCTATCGTACATAAATAATGTATTATATTTTAGTACCGCAAAAAATGAATCTTTTGTTCGTTTAAGGTGCTGTTTATTACTATTATTTGATCCTTCCATAAATGATGCTATTCCTTGTTTCATCATATTACCAAATGTACTTCCGTTTGATGCTTCGTTATTAGGTAGATCGAATTCTCTTGTTACTCTCAACCATCCGAATTTATGATATGATGAATCATCTCTATTGGTGGAATTAGAGTTGAGAATAATTTCTGGTGATATATCATCAAACTTTATTGTTTTACTCTTTATTCTCCATGTCCATGGGGGAAATATTATTATCAATATTGTTACCCCTAACAGCGGAAGGAAAGTAAGTCCTCCAAGTACATATATTAATAAAAAATTCGCTAGTGACATATTTTCTTAACCGATAAATATTGAGCAAAAATCAACGTGGGAAATAGCAAAATAACTAATGATGTAATATAAAAGTCAGGTTCTTTCCTTCGGCTTTTGATGTTAATTGTAAATAAAACGTTTTTCAAATAAAAAAAACCAGCCAACTTTGCAGAATTTGGATCAATTTAAGTGGAAAAAGGTGTAAATAAAGTTTATGAATGACATGTTTATACATCACTTGTAGACGTTTTTTTATGTTGATCGAAAAACGACAAAGCCATTATTTTTAGCATGTGATATCTAAATAAATGAAAATGGAAATTTGGAAATTGTGGGCATTACTAATAGCAGAATAAACAATTTAATAAATAATTTCATTTTATAGTAATATTTTTAATTGTAAAACTTTTTTAGATACCAAAGAAATATTCGAAAATGCGTCGTTCTATGATTTTATGTTTGGTGCTATTTTTTCTAGGGTATTTATCGTTTTTTTTTTTTTCCTTTTAAATGTTGTTTAATTCAAAATTAAGTTTTATAAATTTTTATTTGTTAGTTTATTTGCTATACCGTCATTTTGTATAAAAACATACAAGATCGAAGGAAGATTAGTGACATTAAAAGGTCAAATTTTATTACTCTTAAATTTATTGTTTTTTTTTTTGACCCAAAATATTTTTCGAAAATTAGATTTACCACAACTTGAACCAACAACAAAGATTATTTTGGATGGCGGAAAATACTCTGCATTAATTCGTAAGAATGGAAAATTCGTAATGTAACTATTATTATTTTGAATCTCTTTTAGTTTCTCATAATAAGATTTTAACGTTATTTTTTGTCCTTTCCAGAGATGATGTACCACAAGGATCATATCTATTGGAAATTTCTTCGAAAAAATTCATATATCCAAAGGTAATTAGTTTTCTCGAGGTATTTTTAAGATCGAAGATTATCACTGATTAAACCAACTTTTTGATCATATTAGATAAGAGTTGACGTTGATTCAGAAGGTATTAAACCTTTTGTAACAATAACAGGTAGCGAATGGAGTAATACTGGTCCTTCTTTACAATATCCATTAGAATTACCTGCTAGGTCTACGTCAGAATATTTCATGGTAAACCTAGTTTCGGTTTTGATCTTTCGTTTTTATATTAATTTTTTAAAATATTTAAATTATAGGTTAGAGATGGATTTAGTATCACAAGCTTATTTGCGAATCCATATATAATTATGATGGGTTTCAGTGTATTATTGTTATTTATTATGCCAAAAATGATGGCTAACATGGGTAAGTCTATATGAGATCAAACTTTAGTTAGAATATTTGGCATTCATGCTTACATCACCCCTTTGTTAATTAACAGATCCAAATGCCTTAAAAGAACTTCAAGAAAATCAAGCACAAAATCCATTGCCTGAAATGCCTGATATTTCTACCACTTTAGCAAATTATTTATCAGGAGGTAATAATAATGCTAATGTCGAAAGGAGAAGAAATTAAATTATTAAAAGAATGAATTTGATGATTGTTATCTTATTATAAAATGTCGCCTATTTTAAATTCAACGAGTCTAACAATAATTGTATGGATCCTCTATAATAACCAAGAAATGTTTTTTTCCCGTAATATAAATAAACCATTCTTGTTTTATCATCTTAAATATTGGTTTTAGTGGATATTAAAGTTCCGCATTAGCTGAGCCAGCTCATAAACTGGCTTTCGGGCTGAGCTGTGTTCAAGCTACATGGCATTACTTCATTACTTGATTCAATTCAATGCTTGGAATTACACTATGACTGAGACACGTCTAATGGTGGGTATTTCATGTCTCTAGCATTGATATATGATTCAATACTAGAGGTATGATATCTACCATTCAACATGTCTTGGTAAGACTATTCTAATATGGCAAAATCCAATTTCTGGATGGCAAGTTATTTGATTTTCTGCGATTTTAAAATTCACTGGTCAGCTTAGCCAACTCAAAATCAGCCGGTTTGAACGGAGTTTTAATGGGATAGCCAATAATGTGCAATTTTATCAAAGGAGGTTAATAAATTATATAAGTTATAAGCATAGCAAATTAATTTAATTAATTAGTAACTTTTCTTTTGGTACTTATCTATTGTGCATTTGTCTCATTTACTATTAGTTTTGTATAATCGATAGTTAATAATATAATAATAGAGATTTATTACCATCCATACCCTTTTTCAACAACGATAATTCCTTTCATTTTAATTTATCTTCTTTAATACGTAAACAACTTTTATTGGTATTTGGTCTTTAATGAATAAGTCGAACATTATACAGAGGAATTTTTACCTTTATAATATTTTTAAACCACTTAAAAAGATATATTGGTCTTTCACTTTATATACGAAGTACATCTACTTATACCTTCAATATAAACAATTTGGTTTAATAGGTTATAGGTTATTAAATTTTCTAATCACGTAATTTTAAAATAATATCAATTATTTATTAATTGTATCAATATGAAATTTATGAAAAAAGTGAAATTTCGGTTTATTCGGAAAATTTTTCGCAAATTCTTATGTAAAAGATCACTCGCGTGAAAAAATTGTGCATGATAAAAAAAAGAGTATAAATATTAAAGTTGTAATACATTTTGTGCATCCTACGTGATTTATTTAAAGTGTTTATAAAGGAAAATGCAATAATAATGATATGTTCCCGCAAAAGGCAAAATTATAAAAATTTTAAGATAATCAAAATCAAAAAAAAACATGCAGATAAGGGAGATTAATTAGGTTATGATGTAATGATGCTTCTTTTATATACTTGTCGTATCGTCGCTGTGTACTAAAAATTCTCGATTTCCAGTCACGTGTTTGTTAATTTATTTAACTTAATGGGGAGATTTTTATTTTGAATCAAGAAATTTTTACGCCTTGCACGACAAACAAAGTTATTATTATTCATGTTTAAGGTGTATTCTGTGCTTCGCTAGATAATAGTAAAATGCATTACACTGATGGGAATATTTTGAAAAATTTTTTTTTAATGAAAATGATATAAATTAACTTCATGAACGCTTGCGATGATCCTCTGAGATTTCTCTCTTTCTCAAAATAAACCCTTATAACCGAAATTTTTTTTTACGAATTTATCTCTTTCCTTCTAAAATAAATTGAAACCTAAATAATAAATTTGAATAAAAAAAAGATGGCAGATGAACAAGGAGCAATTAATAAAAGCGGACCATCGTCAAATTATGGAGCTACCGAAAATAACGGAGGTGGATCAGGAGGAACAAGAGAAACAGGAGAAGCCACAGAAGATGTAATTGTAATTCAAGACTCAGGCTGGCAATTTGTAAAATTTAAATTCAGAGAACCTTTTGCAGAATTTTTGGGAACTTTCATTTTGGTCGCATTTGGTGTAGGAAGTATCGCTCAAACTGTACTTAGTAAAGGATTAAATGGAAATTGGATCACTATCGCCTTAGGTTTTGGTTTAGGTCTCGCTTTGGGTATTGTAGTTAGTGGAAATTATTCCGGTGGACATTTAAATCCTGCCGTTACCATTACCTTGGCTGTTTATCGAAAATTCCCCTGGATTAAAGTCCCAGTTTATATCACTGCTCAAACGCTTGGAGCCTTTGCTGCCGCAGCAGTTGTTTACGTTAATTACGTTGCTGCTATTGATAATTATGCCGGGGACAAAAGAGATGTTACAGGAGTTAATGCAACAGCTGGTATCTTTGCTACTTATCCCCAACCATTCATGTCAAACACTGGTGCTTTCTTCTCTGAACTTCTTGGAACTTTCCTTTTATTATTAATTATCCTTGCCTTAACCGACGAACGTAATGTTCCTTCCGCTAGAATAGTTACTCCTCTTACCATTGGTCTTACTTTATCGGCCATAGCTATTTCATTCGGTTATGAAACTGGATTTAGTTTAAATGGTGCTCGTGATTTTGGCCCAAGATTATTCACTTTCTTTGTTGGCTATGGCGTTGATGTTTTCTCGGCGTCTAGTTACTATTTTTGGATTCCTATCGTTGCACCTGTTGTTGGTGGTTTGTTTGCTGGTCTTGTTTATGATTCTATGATTTATTGGGGTGAAAAATCTCCTTTAAATAAAAACATACATCATGAGCAAAGGGCAATAGCTTAGAAAAAAAAATTTTTTTTATTAGAAAAGTTTTTCTTCTATCTGTTATGTATTAAATTTTGCTGTAAATATAGTGTTTGAATGTAGTAAATCTTTAAATAAATAAAGACTGTATAATAACTACTTGAGAGATTACATCATATTATGCAAACTGCATTGTTTCGTCATGAATAACAAACATAATCTGCATAATTCCATATCAGTTATACGAGTTTATTAATCGGGTAATACTTGCATCACTGTTGGCGAAAATATTTCAGATTGGATTATGTATATAAGCACACCAATTTAATCATTTTCAACACCAATCTATCTAAAAACGAAAATTTTCTCGGATATTATTAAATATTAAAAAAAAAAAATTAATAATGTCTTCAAATCAATATTTACATGTTAGTATCTTTTTTTTTTTTTTAAAAAAAAAAAGCTATAATAACAGATGATATGTATTGTAAGAAAAATTGTTTCTGATATGTTCTTATCCAATTAAAATAGGAAATAATAGAACTAAAAAATATTAAATCGGGTGATTCCGTTTCTAATCAACAAGAGTATGCGAAAGAGACCGTTACCAAAAAAGAAACTAAAGAACATCTTATTGTAATCAGGTACGCACATATACATTTATATACATTGAATATATTTATTATAATTTTTGAAATTAATTCGTATTTGTTCCTTTTATAAGACCTAGAGTCTTTTTTGTGGATCAACACGGACATGAAATTATATTATTACAAGATTTAAATTTAAAAAATAAGATATAGTTTTTTTAACAAACATTAGGAATTTACATATAGTAATCCCCTAATCATAAAATCCATAAAATTCTTGTCATAATACATCTTAAAATTCCCAATTCCGGAAAATTTCTCGACAAGAAAAACACCTTCATCTGTTTCTGTCTTGATAAAAACCCCAATTTTTTTTTACATCTAAGACAAACGAGCATATAGTAATATCCATGTTATCCGTTACAAAATCTTATTTTTCAATAAAAACTTTTTCGATCTTGATTCCAATTTATTGAATAATTACTGCTTGCTTAATTTGGTTTTAAAAAGAAATATTGTTTATTGTTCTAATTTATACCCATTATAAAAAAGCAATTTAAATCAACAGACTTATTAAGGTTTAGGATGATTGTTCATCTTTCTGCGGCTTGTTACACGGATTTTCGTTGATAATCAGATCAATTGTCGAACAAAAATGTTTTTTGTTTTAACGTTGTACTAACGCGTATTATATAATACCAGATTGTGAAACCAGCTTTATTTAAATCAAATGATTTTTGACGCGTTTTATTTTTTCATTGGTTATTCATCGAAGCACGTGACAAACTTTTACATAATTCAAGGGAAGTTTGTTCATCATACTTTTTCATTATTAAAATAATAATATTTTTTTTTTTGCTCTCGTAACGAAAGTTATTCATATTCGTTCGTTCTTGACTTTTTTTTCTGGAAAAAAAAAGGAACTTTATTAACTTCATATAGTGTTATTACCTATATTTTATATATATACTTACAACTAATACATTAAATATCTTATATAACAAACCCCATGGGAATCGTTAAACGTGTGACTGCTAGTTCCAAGTCTTGCAAAAGTTCAAGGCACCCACATATAAAGTTAGGAGGAGTAAGTAAAATTCTGGTGAGGAAGAATTTTAATGAACGAAAAATTTTGTCAGTAATTTAAATACTAAATAAACTTCTTTTTAGGATAATGACCGTTTTTTTACTCTCAAATCTCTTGGTGCTCCTGAAAAAGTTCACCTACCAGTGGAAATTATTGAACGTCAGAAATTTTCAAAATCATCTATAAAAAAATTTTCGGCTGATGAAATTCTACGTAAGAAACGGGAAGACTTAAAAAAAAATCTTAAAGATTTTATCGATGTGGCATTTCCTTCATCGACAAGTCCTTATAAACATTTGTTGTCAAGTCCAGGACCAATAACGAGCTTAGAAAAGTATTATATCGCGAATCAGAGAGAATTAAAACCTCCTAAATATATGGTTTCTTTTGATGAATCAATAAACTCATATTATTTCTCGTTAGATTTTAACGATAATATTGAATATTCTGATGCAATGCCAATAAAAATATTGGCAAAACTTCAAGTAGCTCATAAAGCATTAATGAGAATCAGAAAGCAGATGAAAGAAAAAGCTGCCAGAGAAAAGGCCGAAAAGGAGAAAGTTACTAAAGAATTGGTAAAAAAGGTGAAGGCCGCGATGTCAATAGAAATTAATCAAATAAATGATCAACCAAATGATCAACAAAAAAAATTTTATCTACATCCTCGAGTTCGAAGGTTATGGGCAAGTAAGAAGCGTGAACCAAAGGATAATGATTGGTTCATAAAAAATGCCAGTCATAGGAATTTTGCCCTATTTAAGGAATTCTATCCAAATATTGATGAATCTAAATCCAGGAAACGAAAAAGTATTGATTGGAATAAGGAAGTAATACAAATTTTATTTTTGTCTTATATGTTTGTTTTGTTTTAGTATAAATTTATGCAACCTTATTATTAGGAAATATTCCAAGAAGGAGTTTATACCCAGACCATCAAGAAGATTCGATTAAAAAAAGAAAATGGTAATTAATACCTAATCGGTATTATTAATGTTGTTAATTGCTAATCTGTCACGTGAAAAAAACCTTTTATTTTAAATTTTTAAACAGAGACCTTCACACAAATTGCGGACAATATACCAGAAAGTGTGGACCAAACATTTCAACCAACCAATGAGTTTGTACTTAAGGACATATTTGGAGTAGCTCGTGATAAATTTTCAAATGCATTAGAATACCTTAATACAAACAGAAAAATAACTGGAGAAAAAAGTCAGTCAAAAAACCAAACAAGCAAAGGATCATTAGCATGCTCAAGTTGAGATAGTCAATTGAATTGACTGGTCATCATTATACAAAGTATGGTACGATCGAAACATCTTGATAGAAAATTCAATACTTTTTGCAAATGGCGAAATTTTTCTTTTTCTTTTCATAAAAAAAAAAAAAAAAAAATCTTTTCCTTTTTTTAAGACAGAAATTTCTCTTTCTTTCTTTCTTACAAAAATAAGTTGTTCTTTTTGAATATAGCGATACTCAATAAGTCTGGCAAATTATCAATCTTTTCTTATAAAAGGTATAGGTATATATGTAATTAATTTGGTTATTTGGGTGAAAATAATTGTTGTTTTTAATTATATCAATAGCTAAAATCATTTTGCGCGCTAATTACTGATAAAGATTTCAATTGTATTACTTTGAAAAAGTGTCTTTTATAATTATCGTTGCAGATTGCTTTTGTATTTGGTATTAATTCTAAGTTACCTAGATATAATAGTCATAATTAGATGATTTATAAAAATTAATTTTACAAAGTTTACGAGACTGGGGTGCCTATATTGGATAATAACTAATAAGTAACATGAATATATATGGTACTCCAATTATTACAATTATTGGGCAATTTAAATTATCATAATTATCATACCAAAAGGAAGAACAAAAAGAACAAAAGGAAGAACCAGGTCCTTAAACACTATAACAATAAAAGCATGACGTGAATATTCTCTCCATTGAAAGATATAATCCTTATTTTCAGATTTTACAGAAATAATGCTTTTCATTTGGGTTATTAAGTATATGATATGTAAGTTAAACTTGCTTTTATGAAATTATTATTTTTGACCTTGTCTAAGTATTATACTAAGAATGAAAATATAAAGTTTCCATCTAATTTCTTAGCCAATTAATTAGAAATGCGGACCGAACTATTGAGACTTAATACATAAAATATTAACGTGATTTCTCATATTCTAATTTCTAATTGAGATGATCCGTTAATCGGAATTTGTGGTTGTATTTCTATCTCTACTAATATAATAAATATTAAAAATGAATATAGCTATAATAGAACAACATTAATTGATGCAATTTACTATTTATTATTAAAATATATTTAATATATTTTATATAATTTATTTATAATAATGATTATAACTAATGTATTTATTTCATTTTTCTATTAATGTATCGGGTAAAATTAAATTTGCTCTCATTATAATTGTCCGGAGCAAAGCGAAGGACTATTTATTTTTATTTTATTTTTAATAAGATGTACCACAATGAGTGAAAGCGATACAAAATGTAAAATACAAATTGTGCGAAGTTAAAACTACTCTAAAGATTCCTAGACTATGTGCAATGTCCCGGACGGCACATCTGGTCTTAAAAAACACAGCGAGCTGCCGTATATACTATGTTTGTGCAGTGATCAACTATTAAGATCACGTGACGATTTCCAATTGAATAAACACGTTTTGAATGTTTTGACATTACTGTCATTACGTTGGACAAGAATCACAAGATTTACTGATAAGTGATAATAATAAATAATAACTTAAAGCTCCGGACTCGACAATGGTTTCCATTGCCTAGTAATAAAGTAAATTGAAAATTATATACAATTGTAATTTAAAAATTTCAATTCAAATTTTAAAATTTAATGTATTTTAATAGTATTTTAATGGTTTTTTTTTTAAAAACAAATAAAATAAATAATTTAAAATCATTTTTTAATTACTTGAAATACTTCATAATCTTCTACTTTAATATTTGCTGGAATTCCTATGTTAGGATAATGATCTGTATTATTATAATAATAATACCAAATATTTGAATATTTAGAATATGCACAATTTAAATTACCCATATGTGGACCAAATTGTTCATGACAATAAACAGCATATTGTGCATTAATAACATAACCTAATTTTGCAGTAGAAAGATTTTTTCCATCTATAAAATTAAATAAAAAACTATCTAAAGTAGTTTTCCAACATGAATTTCCATCCCAATCAAGTGGATTATAACCTCCAATTAATTTTGTTGAATTTTGAATTTTTGCTATCCAAATAGTAGCACCTTTATTATCACAATTTTTATGAAATGATGTAGTATTAAATCCATCTTGACTTGAACGATATAATAAATTAAAATCATAAGGAATATTTCTTTTATTATAATAAGAAAAATCTTTTTTATCAATCCATGAAGCAAAAAGAGGAAGATAATTTGAATCAATTAAAATTGAATCAAGTTTTAATTGTCTTAAAGGTATTGTAATAATTTTAGATATATTAGAATCTTTATAAAATTCCAATAGATCATGAAATAAATTTTGTGGTAAAATATCTTTATGATGATAAATCTTGTAAAAGAAATCTGTTGAATTAATAGCATTAAATTTAATTAAAGATTCAATATTTGTAATATCTTGTATAGAATCATTCTTAATATTTTGTTGATACCATTTTAATAAATTTTCCCAAATTTTAATTTCATCCATATTTAAATCATTTCTTTTTAAAAATAATTCTAATAAAGGAGCTTTTAAATAAATAAATTTATCAGAATCAAATAAAATTTTAGGATCTTTACAAATAATTTCAAGACAAAAATTCCATAAATCCATAAATGATTGTTCATATTGATAAATAATTTCAAGAATATCAATTGGATTTTGATATAAAAATTCAATTATATGATTAATAAAATATTCTTTAATATGATTAATTAATGAATGAATATTAAGTTCATCTACTGCTATCAACAATTTTAATATATCAAGAACTTGTAAATTCTTCAAATCAATGTTTCCACAATAAATAAATTTAAGAATAATATTAAATATTTTTGGTGAAATATTCGGTTTTCTGAAAATAAATTTTCCATCTTTTTTTTCAGCCCATTCATTAAAAAATGCAGAATAAAAATATTGAGTTCTGATACATAAAATATTTGAATGAGCATGAATTTCTTTAATATTTTGGTTTTCTCCTACATAAATGATAACATCATAACCTAATTCTTTTTCATAAAGTTTTTCGTAATCGTTAGATAATTCTGCCCAAAAATTTGAAGTCATTATTGTTTATTATAAAGTAATTTTTTTTTTTTAAAAAAAAAAACCAGAGTCTAGGGTTATTGCTACTCATATATATACTGTATATAATATTTACATTGCACTACAAATATGGAATAAAGAATTTTTCTGTGTAATCTTTTGTTTGAAAGAAAAAAAAAGATATATATGGATCCGAAATAAAATCTTATTGTTGAAATGATTATTGATATTTATTTATATGACGCTATTGAAACAGTTTTCCAAAAACAGATACAATCTTAGAAATCTTAGAACGGACGGAAAACGGAATTTTTAAACAATCAAACTGTTTCAAAATATCCATTTTACTTTAATAGATAGAAAGATATCATCATAAGGCTGAAAATATTCGAATAAAGCTATTCTACTTTAGTATTATATCAAAGATGAGGGAGTTGTGAAAATATTTCTTGGCGCAGTGGCGCAGTGATGCTCGATAATTAACATATAAGGATAATTTTTTATTCAATTGGAAACAATGAACTACGGTTTAATTAAAAATTTTTGTATCCAATTGATATCTTTCAACTATTTGTCCTAATTGTAATAATTATTATTATCTGTTATAGCTACATTTGTATTATATATTATTATGATAAACTAATCGATAGAATATATTATTAGATTAAATTTATTGGATCTTTGTCTTTACAGTTCATCAAAATAAAGTTTTTTTTCGATGACGATCACATGCTTGTGGGACATTTTTTATGTAGACTATTATTATTTTAATGTAATGTTATTAGTAATGACATTATTGGTAAAATATTATTATTGGTATAATTATTATTAAAGAAGAAAATACTTTGATATTTCATTAATCGGTTTTCATTTAATTTTTCATTTTTCTTTCTAAACCTTTAATATATCATTTATTTGTAAATAAATAAATAAAATGCCACCCATATTAACGGAATCGAAATATAAATTTTGGCCAGATGTTATTAATGACCTAAAACGACTTTTAGAAACCGATGAAAATTATGACGTCATAGTTTACGTCGGAGAAGAACCAAATGTTCGAGAATTTCATGTTCATTCACTTATACTTGGTTGTAGGTCACAATATTTTTTGAATTTATTTTCAAAAAATATAAATGAGAGAAAAGATGAATGTTTTATATTTAAAATACCAAATATCTCTTCATATACTTTTAATCAAATTCTAAGGTAAAAAAAAAAAAAAGATTTTATCGTCTTTCATTTTCATTTCATTTATTATTATTATTATTATTATTTTTAAAAAAAAATATATATATTCTAATTTCGATCTCTTTTTTTTCTCTCTCTCTCTCTCTCTTTGAAAGTTTTATATATTATGGTGATATCGATTTAAAAAAATGTACTGGTGAAGAAATATTAAAGTTAATTGTAACAGCTTCGGAATTTTCTTTACATAAACTTGTTCAATATTCAATAGAATATTTTTATAATAATTGTAAAGAAATTTTACGAAATGGAAATTCTCTTGAATGTCTTGCATTATCTTTTAATCATGAATTATTATCTTCATTACAAGAATCAATCATTAAATCAATTTGTCAAGAACCTGACAAGATTTTTGGAACTAAAGATTTTTATTCCCTCTCATCAAATATTTTTGAAATATTGATTAAAAGAAAAGATTTAATATTAGATGAAATATCTATTTGGGAAAATTTAGTTAAATGGTGTATTTATCAACATAAAAATTTCGAGAATGATGATGATAATAATGTTTTCAATTTTATAAAAAATTTAAAACAAGAAGAGATTAATAATATTAAAAATTTTCTTGAAAGTTATATTTATATAATTAATTTTAAAAAAATTACAGCTCAAGATTATCTTAGTAAAGTATTACCATATGAAGATTTATTATCAAAAGAAATTAAAAAAGAAATATTAAAATCTTTTATGTTTATTAGAAATTCAAATGATACAACAACAATATCATCATCTTCTTCTTCTTCTAATACTATTCCTCAATTAAATCTTACAAGGATGAGTTCAATATTTTCTAATTCAATTTTAACAAAATCTTTAAAAAGAAATTTTAATATAAAATTAGATTCAAAATTAATCAATCATTTATATGTAAAATTATTTGCAACTTGGATTGATAAAGAAACTGAAATGTATAATAATTCTAAATTAATTAATTATAAATTTAGATTACTTTTTAGATCATCAAGAGATGGAATTTATGGTAAATCTTTTCATGAAAAATGTGATAATAAAGGTCCAACTATTATTATAGCAAAAATTAAAGAAACTAAAAAATTAATTGGAGGTTATAATCCTTTAGGATGGGAAGGTAATTGTGTAAAATCTAGTACAGATAGTTTTTTATTTTCTTTTAATGATTTAGATGATATTGGTAGTAGAAAAATTGGTAGAATTATTAAACCAAATGATGCTATAAGATGTTTTAAAGGTTGGGGTCCTATATTTGGTGATTTAAATGGTGATAGTAATGATTTAGTTATGACAAGTTTGGGTCATTGGAGTTCGAGTAGTGGTTCTTATGAAGATGTTGGAATTCCTAATCAATTTAAAGTTGAAGAATGGGAAGTATTTCAAATAAAGAAAAGAAAAGTATGAAGCGCAATACAGTACGTTAATTATTTATTAGTTATTAGAACATTAGAACGTTAGGACAATCTTTTAGGTTAGTACTGATTAGATAATTAGGTTAGTATTAGAATTTAGAAATTTTTAAATAAATTTGACCAAATTTTTAAATTCGTATCCTATTCGTAGTATTTCGATCAAAAAAGTACAGTATATAATACCTTAGGTCGCAGATTAAACTGGATTTCTTTACATTTGATTCTAAATAATAACATCACATTCATTTAAGCAAATTATAGTTCTTTTTACTAATTGTTAATATTATTAAACGCAATATCAACGAAATTTCATATAAACATTACATGGTAGACATGGTAGACATTGCCAATTACAATAAAATATAGGATATGGAAATGAGATCTAATAACATGTTCGGGATCAAAAATACCCGTGTCATCATTATTTAAAAAATTGAATTTTTTTTTCTATGAACTTCTGATAATTTATAAGTACGACTATAAGAATATTATAGTTACGGGAACACCCGGAAATTTTCCGATATCCCCGAAAAAAAAAATAAAACAATTATTATAATATGCAACATATCAAAAAAAATTTTAATATTAAGTATAATATATAACCAATGAAATGTTGAGAAATGCTTATTTAAACATATCATATAATAATTAAAGCTGATTAAAAAGAATCACCTAAATAGAATGTTTGTTAAAAGTTTTTTTGTGGAAAAAACATTTCATTTTCTAAAGATTTTTGTTCTAACTTTGGTAAAATTAATTTATTTATTTTTCTTTTGTATCTGCAAGAACAAATAAACAATGTTGGTCAAAAAACTGTCGGTTAAACAAATTAAAAACATACGTCAATCCACGTCGTACACGTTGTACAATGAGTTTAGTAAAAAAAAATGTTAAAAAAAGCTAAAAAAAAACTAAATTAAACTCGAAAAGATGTATCTTAACCAAATATAAACAAATATAATGAAATATTCAAAAACTTTTTTTTTTTTTAAAAAAAAAATATATTGTCGATGATAATACACATGGAAGATGATTTTTTTTTTTAAAGATTTTAAAGTTTTTTTTTCTTTTGCCGAAAAAAATTTGAAACTATTTACTTTTAAGGGTGAAAATATTTATAATCTGGAATTGAGACATATACATATGTTTCAAAAGTAAATGAGATACCAATAATATTTTTTTGTGCTCGAGTACAATGTCAATAATGTACACTCTAACCAGATCATTCCTGTTTAATTGCATTAATCCTGGCATTGAATTTATATAAAAAAAAGGCTTGACTCAGCCTTTTTTAATATATTTATTTTTCTTTCAAAAAAAATTATTTATTTTTTATTTTTTTGTTTTCTTTTTATAAATGGACTCTCCACCTAAATATAATGGGACACAAAATCCTGAAGAATGGTTAAAAGAATTCCGTTTTTTTTGTCTACTTCGTGGAATTCATGATGAACATACTATGTTAGAATTAGCAATGTTAAAAATTGATAATACAATCCCTATACCAGAAGAAGGAATATCATCATTTGCGGAGTTAGCAGACCATTTAAAAGATCATATAACTTTTACTTTACAATGTAAAGTAGCATTTGAAGAATTAAAAAATATTAAATATGATACTAATATGAATATAGTGGATTTTATTGCAAAATTTCTTTCGCTTTGTGAAAATTCTTTAGTTTTAAATGTTCAAGATCAAAAATCTTGTTTAATGCAAGCTTGTCCTGATGATATTGCTAGAAATGTTTTTAAAAGTAAAATTAAAAAAAAAACTTCTATGCATGAAGTAATTGAAATTTTTCATGATACTATGATAGAACATAAAAGTCAAATTAGATATGGATCAAGGATAGCATTAAAACATATCGTCACTGGTCAATATTTATCACATGGAAATACACATAAACCTGACATTCTAAGAGCAAATCTATCAGAGGTAAACTGTTAAATTGAAGTTTTTAATCTATTTTAATATTATTAAAAATTCTAATAAATTTATTTTTATTAATAGGTATTTTGTAGTGGTTGGAAACGGAGTGTTAATGATATTTGGATAATTGCTGCTGCTTATGGACAACATCATGCCCCTGGGGATCCAATTTCTTCAAATTCCATGGTTCAATTAGTTCATGAGTTAACGCGAGAATCTTTATTTGGTGATGAAGGTCAATTAAATTTATCAGGAGGTAAGTAAAAAAAAAGTATTAAGATATGAATTAAAATTTTTATAAGGAGTAGTAATTGGAAAATTTACACTAATTATCTAATGTCAGCATGGGTCTGGACATTAACAGATCCAAGGACAAATTGGATCATTCAACGTCATAGCACCTTATATTATGATGATCCAGGGTACGTTATGGATGGTGATTTAATAATTTTACGTCACAATCTTAATAAAATGACTTTAAAAAGTCATGAATTTAAAAATTCTGCCGGAAATCAAGAAGTTATTATACATGGTGATGGTCAAGATGACCTTCATAAGGTACAAATAATTTCATTGAATTTTTTGATTTTTTAAATTTTTTTTTTTTTTTTTCTAATATTTTAATATAATATATATATATATATACAGTGGCGGATTGAACTTATCTCATGATTAATTATTATTTATTTCCCTTCTTTTTAATCTCATTCATTGTATACCATTTAATCTTTTCTTTTGTTTTATCATTACTCCTTTTTTGTAATATAAAAATTCCTTAATAAAAAAAAAGTATTTATAGTTTTCTGGAACCTCGTGGCGTAGTTTCATAAAGAATGTCGTCATTGCTTTCTAAATCGAGTAATTTTGTTAAAAATTAAAATGGCACATGATACTAAATTTTTAATTGTTAATTTGTAATTTTAGTAATGGCATTTATTCATCTCCTCCAAGTCCCCCCCAACATGAAATCTAAATACATAGTCTAACGTGTCATAACGAACAAAAAAGGGACCGAAGATTCCTTATATAAATCATTTCGGTAACATTTCCGAAATGAAAAATCCATAATAAGCCCAGTCAGATCATGACGAGAATTTTGGATAAATAAACCCCGAACTCATGTTCGACCTTTCGTATTTTTGTGTTTATCCCCTTAATCCCCCTATCGCATATATTTAAGTCGCACAAAATATTATAATAAATTTTCCATTTCGAAAATTTCTTTTTGTTAAGAATTTTTTTTTTACGACTAAAAGGAATTTCTTTTCTTTTTTTTTTTTTTTACGATAATTTACGACAATCAATTTTTTATTTATTTTAATGATTTATGAATTATAATGTTTAAACGAAAGTCAGCCGCCATTAATAATCCTCCTCCTACAGCACGAAGAGCAAAATCTCCAACGGGAAATAAACGTAATTCGATTACTTCTCCAAGATTTTATGAAATTCTTGATTATTTTGCAACTAAAATGAATGGTAAATAAAAATTTTTTTTCTTTTAAAAAAAAAAAATTTCGATAATTTTCGTTCTAAAAAATTTAATTATCTAATGTTAATGTATATATATGCGTATACGTTAATTATTTTAGTTCCGTTACAATTTGGTACTTTTATGAAAAAACGTTTTAACAAAGATGATATATCGACACCTCAAGATTTTAAGTAAGGAATTTTGATGATATCAGATGTGATATATAGTTTCATTAATTATTTTAAGTTAATTTAAGATTTTGCTTACGTCATATAGACATATTATTCATACCGAAAGTGGAGAACAAGCTGAAGAAATTTTAGTTCATTGGAGTCAAAGTCCAACATTGGATAAATTACCTGGTAAGAATAAAAAAATATATATGTGTATATATTTTACATAATATCATGTTTTTAAATAATTTAATTTTTATTTTTTTTTTATTTTTCATTTTCAAATAAAAAAAAAAAAAATTTTTTAGATGCTGGTATACATTATAAAACTTTTTCGAAAAAATTTGAAGAAACATTAATTCCTGACGTTGAGACAAATAAAAGTGGAACGGTTGTGATTAAAAGAAACGTTAAAGATGAACTCCCTAATATTAATGATACTAATGAACTTAAAAATGATCAAGAAGTAGTTCTTTCATTAGCAACTATTGAAAAATCAGTTGCTGCAAAAATTTATTTTGAAAATTATTTTTATGGTATTTTTAAAAAACCTTCAGGTAGATCCAAACGTCGTTTACAATTAGAGACAGAACTTGAAAATATGAAATTTTCTGATCAAGATAAAGTAGAAATAAGACAAGAATGGCTTAATTTGGAATCTGATTATATGCGTTTATTACGTAAAAAAATTACCATCAATTCATTTCAAATGATCAAAACTGTTGGTCATGGAGCTTTCGGTGTTGTTAAATTAGTTCGTGATAATATAACTGGTATCGTTTACGCCATGAAAATTATGAGAAAAGCTGATATGTTAAAGAAAGGTCAAGAAGGTCATGTTAGAGCTGAAAGAGATCTTTTAACTGCCGCAGCTGAAACCGCTCAATGGATTGTTAAATTAATTTACTCTTTTCAAGATGCTGATCATTTATATTTAGTTTTGGAATATATGCCTGGTGGTGATTTATTAAATCTTTTAATTGAAAAAGATATATTCGAAGAAGACTTTGCTAAATATTATGTTGCCGAAATGATCTTATGTATTGAAGAAGCTCATAAAATGGGTTATATTCATCGAGATATTAAGGTGAATTTCAAAAAAAAAAAAAAACTAATTTAAACTGATATTTAAAATTTTTTTCTTAACCAAAAAAAAAAAAAAATATTAAAAGCTTTATTGTTCTTTTTTTTTTTTTTTTTATTTAGCCTGATAATTTTCTTTTCGATGCTGAAGGACATATAAGACTTTCAGATTTTGGATTAGCGACAGATTTCCATTGGGCACATGATTCACAATATTATGAACAACAAAGAAGAGATCTTTTACGTAAAACAGGAGTTGACATTGAAACAGATACGTTATCAAAAGCAATGATTAAAAAATACAGAACATCTAAATGGATGGATCAATGGTCTGATGAAGATGAATCGGATGGTGATATTCCTAATACAAGAATATTAAGTTGGAGAGATAAGCATCGAAAGAAGATGGCATTTTCAGTTGTTGGAACAAATAATTATATGGCCCCGGAAGTTTTAAGAGGAACGGGTTATGATAAAGGTTGCGATTGGTGGAGTTTAGGAGTAAGTATCAAATATTTAATACTTTAGAATAATTTTGATCCAACGTTGTTTATTTATTTATTTATTTTTTGAATAGATTATTATTTTCGAAATGTTGTACGGATATCCTCCATTTTGTTCCAAGTCTCGTCATACGACTCGTCTAAAGATTATTAATTGGAATCAACATCTTCGTTTCCCATCACGTCCTCGAGTCTCACGTGAAGTTCAAGACTTAATCGAACATCTTATATGCGAAAAAGAAGATCGGATAGGATCAAATTCAAAATCACCATCAACAAAACCAAATGGACTTTACATGGCAAATCGTAAATCAACTTTAGGTCTTGGAGATGCATCAGAAATTAAATCACACCCATGGTTTAAAGGAATTGATTGGGATAATTTACATAAATCTACGCCACCATTTAGACCACAATTAAAATCAGATATTGATACAAGATACTTTGAAGATGATATTGATGATAATCCATTAGCACCACCTGGAGGTGTTGAAAGAAAACCGAAAGATCCAATGTTGAGAGATAAACATCATGGTAAAGCAATTTTAAAAATGAGAAAAGAATTAGCATTTAAAGGTTATACTTATAAAGGATTACCTTTGGAAAATCCAAGAGGTGGTATGGCTGAAAGAGTAAAGGAAAGAGGAGAAATAAATGAAGAAAGTCTGAGAATTCGATCTATGAGTTTCTAAATATTTTTTATATATTTTGGTTTTTGGAAGTATTTTGGGGGATTTGTAAATGAGTTACCACGTTTCATTTTGTATATACATATACATATAATATAGGTAGGGTATGAGTTTATTGTATATTAATATTGTGAAAATTATATCAACATTTTTACATTCAAATTATGTTTATTTATTCAATTATTCACTTTTTTTTTTAATATTTAATAGTATATTTTGAAAAGATTTAAGTTGTCTTTTTTTTAAAAAAAAAAATAAAAATTCGTGAAATCATTTTTTTTTAAAGTCCTACTGATGTAATGATCAATGGTGGAGGTTCGATTCGAAAACTTACTCCTTTACACTGATGCCATATTACCATATTGATGGTTATTTAAGGCAAAAGGGATTTGTAGTCATAGATGTAAATAAACCAAGATCTTGAATTTTTCTCTGATATTTCTCTTGATCAAATCCCGCCAATAATTTATGTTTAGTTTCAACCCGAATAAAAAACCATCTATTAACTTATAAGCCCATAAGAACTTCATTCAAATGCAAAACCACAACCAAAAAAAACAAATATACCTTAATTGCGTAATGTCATGAATATGCTAGTCTCGGAATAGTAGTATTTGCTTTGATAGAAATGAAAAATATCAATGAAAATAAGATGCCTTATATGCGAAAATCTTACGGCATTAATATGTTCACTATACTGAATAACAGTGTGGCCTTTGGCCGTTTGGGGGGTGTATTTGGCCAGTTTGGCAGCGACCAAAATGGTCAAAACATTCCTTGGCCAATCACTATAAATATATTAGAATGGGTCATTTATTGGTTGTTTAGCTGCGGAAAATAGGGTTAAATGCATTACTGTTAAATAACCTAATAATTACTAATGAAAAAATAATCTTTCCTAAAACCCATTTATTCCTCCGACTTTTCTGTAATGACCTATGCTTTTTTATTACCCTTGATTACTTTCCACTTTGTAAATCTTTCATTGGCTTTTGCGCTTTCTCCAACGGCATTCATATAAGTCATACAATGCAGCAAAGGATCTTTTCCACCTTAATTTTCACAGAACCGTTTCCAAAGAATTAAAAGCTTTATTGTTCTCTTTTTTATTTAGTCTGTTATGTTTCTTTTCGATGCTGAAGAACATACAAGACTTTCGGATTTTGGAGCAGATACGTTATCAAAAACAATGATTGAAAATATAGAACATTTAAATGGATGAATCAATGGGTCTGATGAAGGTAAATCGGAATAAGTTGGAATCTTCAATTGTCGGAATGAATAATTATATGACCCCGGAAGTTTTAAGAGAAACGGGTTATGATAAAGGTTGCGATTGGTGGAGTTTAGGAGTATCATATTAAATTAACATTTTAATACTTTTTAGAATAATTTATCCAAACGTATTATTTTGAAATCCTCATTTCCCTCGAGTTTCGTGAAAAAGCGGAAAGAAGATTGGATAGAATCAATTCAATGGTAAATCATAAATCAACTTTAGGTTTTGGGGATGCATCAGAAATTAAACCATACCTTGGTTTAAAGGATCATTTAGACCGCAACATTGATACAAGAGATAATTTAAGATCCGATGTTAAGATATAAACATCATGATAAATCCCAATTCTTCCTTGGTCGCTCTTAGAAAATATAGATGAGGTCAAGCATCTTTTTTCGATCGTTGTTCAGTTAATTTACTAGCTTTTTTAATGACCGAATCAGTTGCAAATGAAAAAAGAATTGCCATTTCAAGGATATGAAGAAAGTCTGAGAATTCGATCTGAGTTTCACATTTTGGGGAATTTGTAATTTTGTATATAATATCTGATATAGGCTTATAGGGTACAAGTTTATTGTAGATTATTATTGTAAAAATTATATCTATTTACTTTCGTAATTTTTAATAATAAAGACAAGAAAGACAGGGGATTTTTTTTTTTAACTAATATAATTCGTGAAATTCATTTTTTTAAATCTTACTGATGTAATGGATACTGCACAAGGCTAAGTTAATGATCAACTAAAAAATTACCATTTTTACAATGCTTATATAAACCATTAAAGTAAATCTACTCTAAATTCTTTTGGCGTATTATATAAATTGACTTTCTCCGCAACATATTTGCTTTTTTTTTCGATTTTATTAAAATCAAATTCATTTGTTTTTTTTTTGTATTCATAATAATGGCTCCAATAAATTCTGATTATGCTCCCGTTATAGAAAACATAGAAAATGGTGAATTGGTTCATCAGGTTGGCAAATATTAATCGAGCATTAATTAATAATAAATTTGGCTTTTTTTTATTTGATGATTCAAAAAATTGATAAAATAATTGTTTCTTCCTCCCTTCTTTTTGTAGCGTATTTTATTGATTTATGGACGAGCGGGTCCACATGATGTTGATTTTGAATCAAATATCACAGTTGAACATCATGCAAACAATTTTCCATCCACAATTTGGCAGGTTTTTAATTCTCATTTCAAATGTTTAGTACATCTTGACCCAGGTTTAAATAATATTAAATTCATCCTTGATACTGAACCATTTTTTCCTGATTCACAACCATTAATAACAATATTTCAAGTAAATTATGTTCCATTATTACAAAATCCTCCTATACATCTTGCAATTCTCGTAGCAAAAGATTCTAATGAGACTATTGATGCTCCTGAAGAAAAAGAAAATTCTGGTGACAATAAATTAGAAGCTGTTAAAGCAAAATTTCGACTTGCCGGTTATTTATGGCAAGCATTTACAGCAGAACAAATGAATCGTCATGGATTTGAAAGAAGGGTTTTTAGATTAGATGAAGAGTGGATAGAAGATACAATTTCCAATCAAGATTTTAAATTAAGACAAACAGCAAAAATTCATATAATTCGTAGTTCTTATACCTTAGAACAAATTTTAGATCCCCAGATAGCTCAACAAAGTCCTACCAGGGATGATAATAAAAAAGATTTATATGCTATTTTCTTGGAAAGTTTAAGAGAACATGGAGCACCATTTGATAAAAAATGTTATGTCGCAGGATTAATTTTAGATTCTCATTATGATCCTTCTCCTGGTATGAAATATATTAGGGGTCATGCAGCATTAGGAGGTGGAGATGGAAATATTCAATTAGGAATGTTTGGTAGTCATTTAACTCATGCTTGGCCAAAAAATCTTGAAGAAGTTGTTACTTGCTTTCAAGAATGTACTCTAACTGATGAAAGTAAATTGGCTAATGATGTAGGAGAATGTGGAACTTGGTGGAAATGTTGTAATGTTGGAATTGGAGCATTTTTGCATGAGGTTGGACATGGTTTGGGATCACCTCATACTCCAAGTGGAATTATGTTACGGGGATTTAATAATTTAAATCGTACATTTACTGTTAAAGAACCAAATAATCCTTCACCGATAACCCCATCTGATGAGAATGGAGCACATTGGCATAGGTGTGATGCTGTGAGATACAGATATCATCCATGTTTTCGTTTACCTTCAGATCCACCAACTTCAATTTCACTTGATAATATTGGTACAACTTTTTGGCTTTTAAATGAATTTATATTAATTAAATGTCCTGCGGGTATCTCATTAATTGAATTTTATGTTGAAGAAAATATTGTTGGTTACATAGATTATGTTGAAAATGATCAAAACGAAATTACATTAGAAATACAAGAGATCAAAGAAAAATATGGTAATGATAATCATGCTATTAAAATGAAGGTCATAGCTAAAAATCAAACTGAAAGGTGTATAGAAAATTTACAACAATTTCAAGAAGAAAATAAGATTATTTTACCTATACATGGAGAGGCATATAAATCTCATTATTTAGGAAAACTTGATGAAAATTTAGCCGAAATTAAGGTTTTATTTACCCAATATACAGAAGAAAAAGGATATATTTTGTTGGAAAGAATGGTCGTTAAATATAGTGATTATATTGATTCAATTACATTTTTTTTGTCTGATGATACTAAATTAAATGTTGGCTCAGATGATAGAGAAGGGACTGAACAAGAATTTGTATTTGAAGAAGGAGAAAGTATTGTTGAAATCAAAGTTAATTCTGGTTGGTATATTGATGGATTCGAAATTAAAACAAATTTAGGTAGACGTAGTGAATGGTTTGGTAATTGTGGTGGGGATGATCATGTTTTAAAAGTACCAAATAATGAATTTGAATTGATTGGTCTTTATGGTAGTGGTAATTATTATGTTAATACTTTAGGAATTATTTATAAAAAAAGTTAAATGATATTGATAAAAATATAATTTATTTATTTATTAAAAATACATAACTATATAAATATAATCTATATATCTATACTAACTTATATTTCATAATATAAAAATATTTAAAAAATTTACAAAGATGTCCAAAAATCAAACTTTTTACACATTTTTTCGTCGAATGATTTCATAAAATCAGGGTTGATTTCGAGGGTTAAAGGAGATATTGATGATGAATTCCAGGATAAAATTGGGGATAGTTGTATTGAAGATTGTATGGGTGGTGTGAATTCTGGAGATTGTATTCTTGAAGGGTCACAAACATTATGTTGATTATTTTGATTATTCTTAAATGACATTGGAACGGTTGTTGTAGCTTGTTTTTTAGGATTATAAACGTAATCAGGATAAATACATTTGTGAACCTTCTTGGCACATTCGGCAAGAATATCAAAAACTTTTCTAATTTCTCGAGATTCTTTTCTCCATTTATTAGATGTAATTTTAGAAACTCGATTTAAGGTTACGTTCGGTGCGTCGCTTAAAGCTAATCTCGCCTGATAATTCCTCCTATATATTATAAAACTATTTTGAGGTCTTGGAATTTTACCAGTGCGAAAATTCTCGGTTGGTATGACGAGGTCATAAATAGATAGCGTGATGTTTTTTTCTATCACGTATAATGTTGCTTCATCGATTAAATTAGCAACAACTTTTTCGACAATGAGGGAATAGTTTTGATTGATATTTTCTCTTTTGAAATGATTAATTTGATATGGCGTAGTAAGATATTGAGAATAGGACATCGTGGACGTCGTGCTACGAAGGAGATAGTATACGGGAAATTGGGTTTATTTTATTTTATTTTATTTTATTTTTTGTTTTTCCTTAAAATCTTATTATCTCACGCTTATAATGAATTCACAAAAATTTCTCCATGACCTTTTTATAATGTAGGCTGGTCTTTGTCATGTATGAGTCCTGTATGCCATTTTTAGAAATTTATTTATTTTTTCGGGACGAAATTTTAAATTTTCACACTATAATTGTACCCAAAAAATAAAAATTTCTTAATAATTAAAACAAGTTTTGAATTTAAACAATTAAAGTAACACACACGTTTAATTGGTTCTTTGAAGAAAAACATAAAAAAAAGTATATTTTTCATCTATCTATTGGACAAAAAAGTGAATAAATTCCTTTTTGAGACACAATGATTGATGATTAGTCGGCAAGATTTTCAAGGATGCATTATCTTAATATCAGTTTTTCCGAAGAAATTATTGAAAAATTGAAAAAGAAAACGGGGTTCTCCATCAAAAAGTTGCATAAAAATTTATAATAACTTGCATTTTGAAATTCCAATTGGTTATTATTATTCATTAAGTATCAGAAACCTAAATATATTAAATAAATTTCATGGAATAGTCAAATAAAATTTGGTAATGATTCGTTAAATGGCTTAAAAAAAAAACTTAAAAACAAGTTTTTTAAGTTTGTCTAATAATTTCTGATTACGTAATTTGACGTAGTGTATATTACTAATATTTCTACATCACTAATTAAAAATTGTACTGGAATCCTATCCCTATCGCGATACAATGAGACAATAGATGAAATAACTTTCAGATAAAGATACTTTAATATAGTAAACTTGTAATTTTTCATAAAATGGAAATAATAGAAAGATATTGTAATGCAATTAATAAGCAACATATAAAAAAAAAGATAATATTAAACATTTGAAATACTTTTGCTTACTCCTTTTTTCTTCCTTGTCTCCTTTTTTTTCCTTTTTTTTTTTTCTCCCTTCTTTTTTCTTTTCTGAATTCAATATTACGCGAATTTAATAATAATTAACTTGCGTCAAATTACAATACAAACAAACGTACCAGTAGATTTTAATCAATTTATCATGCATATTGTCAAAAAGGTTTAATTTAAGCAATGGATCATACGATTTTTACTTTCTCCATATTGGAAGGGGTGAGTAACTGAACTTTATTAAGTGTAAATTAACAATTAATAGATCCTGTCGCCTGGCTATTAAATTTTCCTGCAGATAGATCGACATTTATATATTGGTAATCTATATCGTTTATTATATCTTAAAGCACTTTACTTTTAGAATGCCGAGGCTTTCATGAGAATTTTAAACAGAAAACAATTATGTAGAGACTAGAGATAGTAAATCACTTATTACTTATTTTGTATTTATTAATGAGTGATCGGTTATCTATTAATTTGCCACTATACTAAAATAAGTGATACAATGAATGATAAACAAGATAATTTGCAGCGAATGTTTTTTTTTTGTCTAACAATCAATGCAGCTTCAAGAGAAGGTTCTAGTAAGCTAAACGAGAAACAAATTAACTTTGAATATTTTAAATTGTTTCTAAAATGCTTTGGACTTATGATAAAGAAAGCATCAAACTTTTTACTCATTTTATAAATTGAGTAATCTGAGCAAGCCTTTTAATGTAATGCTAAGATGAATATTATGAGTAGCATGGCTAATACTTACACTTTTCATGAGTGTATTGCCCTTAAAATATTCGAACCATTATCCACATGTCATCATTTCTATCAGAAAATTTTTTTAGGCGTAAATTAGTGTAATACTTCGAAGGTGGTGTAAACTTTCGAAATACTGTACAAAAAACGTAATAATTCGTAAGTTTATGCTTCAAAATTAATATAAATGGTAGTAAAATCATGTCAATAGGAGCGAAATTGACTGATTTATGGGATTTTAAAAAGTTTACTTAAATTCGAATTGTAAAACTTATGAAATATTACGTTTTTGACGCAGTATTTCGAAAGTTTATACAACCTACACTAATTTACACCATATATATATATTAAAAAATTTCCTGATGGAGAAAAAAGATACAATCCAAACAATCCTAATTGTACAAAACAAACAAGTATTATACGAAAGCAGTATTTAAAAGAACATATATTGATAAGAATACTTTAATAAATTGTCTTGACTATAATAATAAATAATGTCTTCATCTTCAATATCGTTCTGTTTCTAAATATTTTCGTTTTCTCGCTTTTATTTGTACCCAGTAAACTTCCTTTCCGTTTTTAAGGTTCGCTTTGTTGAATATAATATTATTCATCTCATACCTTCGTAATTTTGAATAACTAATTGTTGTTGTCAATAATTCAGTAGGTTGTAAAAAATTCTTTATTACTTCCTGGTCTCATCAAATTTATTCAATTTTTGTGCATTCAATCTTTAATTTATCCATTAAACACATAATAAATTTAACAATATTGTCCAAACTTTGTATATTTATTCAATAAATGTACGAAAGGTTTCTAAATTTATTTGTTATTGTAAAGCAAATTTTGGCTTTCAAACTTTCTGCTACCTCTGCTACCTCTTCCTATAAAGAGCTTTTCGTCGAGACGCCGAGTTTATCTATGTTGCAAGAAGGAACAGAGTAATATTATAAGGTATAAGGTCGAAAAACTATTTTTAAATGTAACTAAATGATCGCGTTGACTGCATCCCGTCTTTGATACACTTTATGATCATAATGATTACTTTGTGGGCACTATATAATATGACGAATATTAAGATGATACGTTGTATTATTAAAATGAAAAAAAAACAATAAATAGGTATTTTTTTATCGCAATTCCTCCTTATTTGACATTTGGTGTTGGTATGGAATGCAATTAAACAGATTGCAGAATTTGAAGTTTATAAAAAGCTTACATATCTTTTCACTTAGTCATTAACTTAATCTCTACCCTTGTTATTATACATGATGTTTACTTGTCCTAGCATACTTTCTTTTCTTGTTAAAGAAAGTCACCAAAGATGAAGTTTATGTTCTTGTTAAAGAAAAATGAAGTTGATGACAAACGTCCATCAACACGATTTTAAATGATTTTTACTCTAGACGCTACAAAAATGAACAGTTTATGTGGATTATTTTAGGAGGCATCAAAATACGATGAAGAAGAATTGGATGAAATGTCCTGAATATGATACATTTTTTTATATTTTTGTATTTTTATCACTCATTACCTTTTATAAAACTTAACAAAAATAATATTGCGCTCCCACTTAATGCTATTTAATTTAGTTAATCTTTGTTTCACAAAGCGTCAAATGATTAACTGTAAGGATTAAAAGGATCTAAATTTAAAATCATTACTGCAACATGTTCAAACTTGGCCTTTATAAATATAAAAGGTGAAAGACTCGAATCTTACAATTCATTTTAAAATTTCTTTGACAGGCTCAAATGATTGGTTCAAATGATTATGAAAGACTTTATTGACCTAAACAAAAGAGCTTGAACGAATATCATTGCCATTTCTAAAATGCTGGCGTATCCGTATGTACAGTATATATCATTTTATCATTACAGTATCTAGCGCCAAATGAAAAAATCATGCTTTGTTAAGAACGTTAGGAACCACGTGATGTGGTGCATTTTTTGTTTAAGGTTAATATTATTTTCTATTACAAAATCAAGTAATTCTTCAAACAAGCATCTTCTGATTTACTTGTTGTTAACAAGTAAACAAGAGGAAGAATTAGATGCATGGATTGTATACAATTGACAAATATTGCCTGGGTCCACTCATTATCTGTTATCCAAAATGGAGCTTAGACAAGTGTTGAATATTTGCTTGTATAATGAATAGAAAAACTCAATCACTAAGAAAAGATCACCATTTAACAGTTAAGGTAAAGTGGAGTGAATTTAAAACATTACTTTCGTTAATAGTTTTTGTGGTTATGCAGGCATTTTCGCTCTTCTAATACATTTAATTCTTGTATAAAAGCATATAAGGATGATACTTTTAAGACATATTAGCCGTGTTATCTTATGATTTGCATAGGGTTGTCTCTTATTGTATATGATTTGATTAATAATTTTTGCAATCTTTATGTTACTAACCTAAGATGAGTGATAATATTTAGCAAAAAATTTCAAGATAATGTAAACAGTAAACCATTATATCTTTTTATATTTATTTTTATATTACTATTAATAATTATAAATATATATTTATATTATTATTTTTATTTTTATTTTTTTTGTAATAATAGTACAATACTACAATTTTATATATTTATCCATTTTTAAAAAAACTTTTTGACTGAAATTAAATAAATAAATACTTATAATTATATAAATTAAAAGTCAAATTTTTATTTTTAACTTCAGAGCATAATTTTAATACTTTGGTATTAAGTAAAGTGTTTCTTTAAGATTAAGAAAAGTGATTCTATTCAATCATTACAATTAATAAACATTTTATATATTATTAATCAGTTATTTTTTATTGTAAATAATTAGATATTTTAGTAAATTTAAATTTTTTTAATATCATATGACTCATTGTTATTATCACGTGATAAGGTGATTTAGCATTAAAATTTTATAATTTGTGTTAAAGTATTAGTTGATCCTCACTCATCGGTATACTTTACCGTCTTATATGAATACTCCCAAATTCCGTAAGATCACGAAGGGACAAACTCGAGAAGCAGACAGGAAGTAATAGGGAGAGATACCCCCTCCCCTTGATCTAGCTTAGGCTTGCTTCACCGCTACTTACTGTAATATTTTTCTCTTAGCTTGTGTGATAAACGGTCCATATAGGTTTGACTCCGAGTGCCCTTGGGGAGAGTGGTAGTCTTACTGAAAGTTTTAGTGGAATTTATTTAGTGTATATTTAGCATAGTTTCTTTTTATGTATTTTTTTCCTTTTTTTTAGGGTTTTTTCTTTTATTCCTTTTTCTTTTCCCCAGTGCCTTTGCGCTTAGGCGCTTCGTTTTCTTGTTTTTTTTTCAACAGCTGTCAGGGTTCTCCTAGATATTTTATTTGATGTAATCGATACTTTGGTATCATTTTTACCTAATAAATTGCTGTTTAGCCGATTAAAAAAAAAAAAAAAAAAAAAGTATTAGTTTAGAAAATTGTATTTTTGCAACTTTCAAAATTTATGTATTTAATACATTTTTTTAAAAAAAATTGCTAAATATGATCGCAGGTGATTATATCATCGCACCAGCATTAGAATGGAAATTTGGTCATTTCATTTTTAATTCTGCCCGAAATTCTACCCTAATGCTGGTGCGGTGACATTTTCAGGTTGTAAAATTACCGGTAAGTTACCGATAAGTTACCGATAAATTGCCAAAATTTTGTTACTTATAGAAATTAGATAACAACAAAGGGCCAAATATGCCATATTATCCAAATAATCCAATAGTTTTAATAGTTGTCATGGTTTAATAACATGATTAATTAAATAGTGCGTGAAGAAGTAATGTTATGTGTATAGCAGTATTTTTTTATGCAGAATAATATTTATTACCAAAATTTTTTCGTAATAATTTATTAAGAAGAAAAAAATTTTTTTTCACATTTTAGAGGTCGAACTTTGTTATATTTTACTTTCTAGAAAATATCCAATTCCTAATGGCTATTCTGTAAAAACTAGCTGGTACACAAAAAATATATTGACAATTCACGATCTTACATTCATTTGCGAATTTCTTGCCGTAACATTTTTAAATAATTTTATATCAAGGAGTTGTATACTGTATCTTAATGGATTGTAATTTGAATAGTTATATTTTAATAATGATTGGAAATTTCTTTTGAGATTAGTTTTGAATTAACTGCCACATTTTGAATATGAAATTTAGCGAATTACAAGATCAATGGATGATTTGAATTATTTGATATGAATCCAACTCACATTTGGAAATATAAAAAATCTAAAAACTTTGCAGAAATAGTGACTTTTAATCCTCAAGGAGATATTAAAATGGTAAATCGACTAATATTATTTTTCGAATTACATATTGATAATATTATATTATAAAAATACTATACATGTATTTGTGATATATAAAAGACAAAGTTATATCTATTTCTTTAACAATCTTTCTTTTCCTTTGATGATTAAACCTAATATTTATTTTAATCGGTCCGATGTGCATTCGATAAAAAATTCAGCAAATACATTTAGGATTTCCAAATCAAAAAATTATAAATAATATTGTATCGCACAATTACTTGTTACTATAATATAGAGTTACGCCCCCATGTAATTCAGCCAGATAGGATCATGCCGGTTTTATATTTCATTTTATAAATATACACAATATGCCAATGTCTTCAGGAAGAAGACAACGTGATGATATTTATAATTATTTATCAATTGATCTTAATATTGTTTTAAAAGGAGGCTGGTACGGGAATTAGCGTATCAGCTTGTACTGTACATATGAATACTATTTATTTTGGGCCTGACAGATAAAAAAATTTTTATGTAACACAACAGGTAATGCGCATTTGACTAAATAAAGATGCAAATAACCCGATTCTTCCTGTCAGTAAAATAACTGCAAATATTATTATGGTTGTAAGCAATTTATAGTTTATATTAGTGGCCGGTTGATAATATACGTTATCTATTAAACTGCACACGTTTTTTAGAATTTTCGATCTATCTATTTACGTTATTCAATATCACCAATTTAGTTCAAGAGAAAAAAATTCTTTCATTCTTCATCTTTGAAATAGGCCATATGGGAATTTATTTCACCATATGACGTTATTGACGTATATAATAATTTGCATTGTTCCTTTAATTTTTTAATTGGACCTTATTTTTGGTTATATTCACGTGATACTGCTAATCTTTTATAAATATTTTCGGCCGGTTTTGTTAATAAGTGATCATCGTTGACAGAATTCTATCCTAGAATGCAAGAACATTTCGATTTAACGAAATCGAGAACTAACCGAAATTAGATAAATTAAAGTAAATCATGATTTAATAAATTTAATTACAATCAGTCTCTTGGCAAAGTAATTGTACTTTTTTTGTCAGACTGATCAAAAAAATTTGAATATATAGCCCACTTTTAGGATGTTCTTTTCATTTTTCAAGATAATCTTCCTCGTTGATTGGTAATTATATATACTGTATATATTTAATACTTTTTTATTAGAAGGATTTTTAGTAAATTATTCGTAACTTGTTCTGTTTCTTCTGATATAATTTAAAGGGTGCAATGTCTGAAAAATTACGCGAACCCGTAGTGGATTTTTCTACCGAAGAGAAGGGACAATTACCTTCAAATTCAGATGATATTTTAGAAGTAGATAATAAAAATGTCGGAAGTACTTCTACCTCAATACCACCGTTAACCCTAGACAAAACTATGTCTATTACATATCGTACTCTGTAAGTCAATTTAAAGTTTCGTGTCGAATGGTATTACTTAAAACTAATTAAATTTTCTGTAGATCCATCCAGACTGCGGAAAGTATTGAGGCTCGAAAACATCATATAAAGAAAGAAAAACCCGTCATTTCTCCCGATGGTAAACCTCACATTTTTCAAATAATCGTGAGAAAATTTAGCGATTGATTAACATACATTTACCTTTTTTAATATATATATAGATGAAATCGCTCGACTTGATTATCATACCCTTCCAGTAAATCTAATTTGGCAACGAGTAGAAAGCAACGCAAACCTCGGTTTAAACTCTCAGACAGCTACCTACCGTCTTCAACACGATGGTAAAAATACGATTTCTCCACCAAAAAGCAATGTAGTTTATAAAATCCTTGGCTATTTATTTGGTGGTTTCTGTAGCCTGCTTTGGTTTGCAGCTATTATCATGATCTTGTCATATAAACCATTTGGAAATCCAAATCCAGCTCCATTGAACCTTGCGCTAGGAGTCGTTTTGGTAAGGAAAGATTATTTCTATTTTTTTCAATCACTCGAAAAAAAAAATTAACAATCGCTTATTATATATAGATAATCGTAGTAGTTATTCAGGCCGCATTTGGTGCATATCAGGATTGGTCAACATCAAAGGTGATGAAATCAATTAGAAATATGCTTCCCTCTGAAACACTTGTTATTCGTGATGGAAAAGTCCATAGAATATTTGCAACTGGTAATGTTTATTTTAACGATCTGAAATTGGATTCTTTCTGAATTAGAAATTGCTCAATCAAATTATATAAATTTCTGCAATCTCGCAGACCTTGTCGTTGGGGACATTGTTCAAATAAACATGGGTAACAAAATTCCAGCTGATTTGCGTCTTGTGGAAGTGACAGGCGATATGAAATTTGATCGTTCAATATTGACTGGGGAGAACGCACCAGTTACTGCTACAGTGGAAGCCACAGATGAAAACTATCTTGAAACACAAAACATTGCTTTGCTTGGCACTCATTGTACCAATGGAACCGGAAAGGGTGTTGTTGTTGCTACTGGTAATAATTTATTTTCCTCACTTCCATCCGTTCAATCTAAACAATTTGTTTAACAACTACTTAATTTTTTGTTCACACATTAGGTGATCAAACCGTGTTTGGCAGGATTGCAAAATTGTCGTCTGCTACAGATTCAGAAACTACGATTCTTCAAAGAGAAATAACTCGTTTTGTATTGATCATTGCAGGATTGTCTATTAGCACTGGAGTGATTCTTATGATTTTGTGAGTATTTTTTTTTTTTTAATTATTTGTTTTGTTTACATTATTATTTTTCATGTATTTATTTACCTTGTGTTGTTTTAATACGTTAGGTGGGCTGCATGGTTAAGGGTAAATTATCCAGGGTTCTTAACCTTTTCTGGCATGCTCGTGAATGCTATTTCAGTCATTGTTGCTTTTGTACCGGAGGGGATGCCTGTAGCCGTCACATTATGCCTAACATTGATCGCCAAACGCTCTTATCGTCAAAAAATTTTATGTAAAACACTTCCTGTTGTGGAAACCCTTGGTTGTGTTTCTATTATTTGCTCCGTAAGTAAAAAAGAATTTATAGTCTTACTTTCACCTTTAAAAAATTCTAATAATATTTAATTAATTGTTAGGACAAAACTGGTACTCTCACGGAGAACAGAATGTTTGTGAATAACGTGAGCTTTGTCACCAAGGAGATGAAAACTCAAGAATGCAAGGATGCATTGAGTGCTACTGATCACCCAGAAAAAAAAGCGATCAGAATTTTACAATTAGCTGCTTGTTTATGTAATGCCGCCATGTTTGACCCCGCTACAATAACACTTCCAGTATATGAAAGAGTTGTGAACGGAGATTCTACGGATTCTGGTCTACTCCGTTTTGCCGAAGATTTGAAAGGTATTTACTTATAAATATTCTCATTTTCCATCTTTAACAAACATTAATGTTAATTCAATTTGTTTCCAAAGAGTCAACTATAGCCGATCGTCTTGAGTTTAAAACAATATATCAAGTCCCATTTAATTCCAAAAATAAATATGCGATTACTATTCACCGTTCTATCGAAGACAATAATGAGAATGACCTAGGAACATCACAACTCACATTTTTTTGCAAAGGTGCTCCTGAAGTTTTACTGGAGCGTTGTTCCTCCTACCTTCATCCAGATGGAAGTGAAAGGCTGCTTGATCACGAAAGTAGAAGTTTATTAGAAGGGATTCAAGATTCATGGTCAAGAAAGGGCCAACGTGTACTTTTATTAGCGAAGAAGATTATTCCAACATATATGTTTCCTGGAAAGTCAAAAAATGATGTTGAAATGACAAATTTAGCTCTATCCTTTAATAAAGATTTGTGTATTGTTGGTTTGGTAGGAATTGTTGGTGAGAATTTTTTTTTAATACATACAGTATATACATCTTTTATTTTTTAAAAATTCTTTAAAATCTAATTGCTGTCAAATTTTAGATCCACCTCGCGCGGAAATTCCTGAAGTTGTTAGACGATGTCGTAGAGCAGGAGTCAGAATTTTTATGGTTACTGGTGATTATTCTCTAACTGCAGAAACGATAGCTAGACAATGTGGTATTCTCACAGCTGAAAAGGTGGATAATATTGATGATATTATCGGAACGGATAAGTTTAATCCTCGTCAAAATTTAGATTCTGATGATGATGATTATCAAAAAAATATAAATTCACTTGTTTTAACTGGAAAAGACCTTTCACAAAAATTGACTCCTGAACACTGGGATATCATTGCAAATTATTCAGAAATAGTCTTTGCTAGGACGACTCCAGAACAAAAATTGAAAATTGTAAGTTTTTTTCCCTAGTTTAATTTGTTTTTAGTTAAATCCATAATTATTAACAAAGGGAACGTTGTCTATCATTAGGTGACTGAGCTTCAACGTCGAGACAATGTTGTAGGTGTGACTGGTGATGGAGTTAATGATGCACCAGCATTGAAACAAGCGAATATTGGAATTGCCATGGGTTCAGGATCTGATTTAGCTATAGCGGCAGGAAATATGGTTTTGTTGGATAACAATTTTTCATCAGTCATCGTGGCTATGGAAAACGGCCGACTCGTGTTTGATAATTTAAAGAAAGTTATATTATATCTTTTGCCGGCTGGATCTTGGTCTGAAATGTGGCCTGTGATAGTTAATGTCTTGCTTGGGACCCCCCTTCCATTGTCGCCTTTCCTTATGATTGTTATTTGCTGCATGTATGTATATGTATATTCTTTTCTTCTAAAAATAAACGAAAATCTAATTAATTCTACTACATCTCTTTTGATAAAAAAGAACCGACATATTTCCATCACTTTCCCTTACGCATGAAAAAGCCGAATCTGATCTTATGTTACGAAAACCACGAAAAGCATCTAGAGATCATCTTGTAAATACAAAATTGATTTTGCAGGCTTATGGATTTATTGGTATTATGGAAATGCTCTTTGCACATTGGATGTTTTTCATGTATTTATCCAGTTATGGTGGTATAACTTTCAGAGATACGGTATTTGGTAAGTTAAATATTTTACCTGTTGAGAAAGTGGAAGTATTCGAATTTGCTCTAGCTTGAATATATATAGTTTTTCGTAATGTCATAACCCCCCTTTTTTTTATCATAACTATATTATATACAGCATTTAACAACTGGAGAGATGGATTTATGGGGAAAACCATTGATGAACTTAATGAACTTAATGTTTGTAAAATATTGACTTCTAGTTAAATGTAATCATTTTTTTTTCATTTTAAGTTTAACAAAGCAATTTGTTTTGGATAGTATACGGGCCAAAGCGTATACTTCGTATCATTAGTGATTATGCAATTTGGAAACCTCTTATCAACTCGAACAAGACGCAGATCAATAATACAATCAAACCCGTTTTCTGGACCAACGAGAAATTTGTATTTATTTGGAGGCATGGCCGTTTCCCTTATAACTGCATTGATTATACTTCACGTACCATTCTTCAATAATGTTTTTTATACAAGGTATGATTATTTTTTTTTCCCCCTATTTTATATTGTGTTGGCAAAAAAAAAATTGTTTTTTAACCTTCCCAAATCTTATCAGGCCGATTCCAGTACAATTTTATTTCATTCCTCTCGGATTTGCCACATTTATTTTAATGATGGATGAGACAAGGAAGTTGCTTGTGAGAGCTTATCCAAAATCATTTTTAGATAGAATAGCTTGGTGAGGAGGGAACAGATACTTCTAAGCGTAATATATTGTTTGAAAATAATTAATTTGTATTTATAATAAATAGAGAATATGTTTACCTATTCTTTATTACACTTGTAATTAATAATAATAAAAAAAAAAATACTTTTAGATAATATATAATTGTTCGGCAATGATCTACTTTTTGATATGTTTTAGGCCGGAATCAGAAAATTTCTTTAATTTTGGCCAAAATTAATGATAATTCTGACCATAATACAATATGTTATCAGTTTCGGCATAGTGAACCTCAGGTTTGGACAAGCAACCTTAGACTTAATCCGATTTAATCCGAAAACAAGAACTTGTCAGAAATCAGCAAAAGAAAGCCATTATTTTATGTATTAAGACCGATATATGTTAAGATGACATTTCAATTTATCTTAAAATAATAATTGCTAACAGGGCATTAAGCCCTTCAAAAAAGATTTTTTTAAAATGTGTTTAATCAATTTAGTAACTTTTCACAGGCATAAGATAACTAATCTATTACAACAAATAACAGAATATGTACAGTACATGATTAAAGTTTAGCATGAAAAAAATATAAAGATATTGCCATAAAAAGGGGCCATTGCTAAATGTGCCGGTCGAAAAGTTGGGGTTTTCCATTATTTGCTGGTGTTCCTGATATAACTCATTACAAAGTAAGTTTTCTCAACATACTAACTAATTAATTATCATCTTCATCAGCATCTTGTTCAGGAACCATATTAAATCTATGATCATTTGAAACAGACGGTGATAATGACATTGGAGATGGTGATAAAGAAATTTCGTTTCTATTTTTTGTAAAAGGAAAGAATGATGTTGGAGATTTTATTGATGCCCATCTTGCACCGGTTTTTGGAGTAAAATTAATAATATCTGGGTGTTTTGATGATCCTTCTCCTATATCATTTCTTTTGGATCCATTAATAATGTCTTTGCTTTTACTCGTAGTTATTGTATTATCATTCTTTTCTTCTTTAGTGACCAATTGAAATACAATAACAAAAAAAACAACTGAACAATCACGTGTCTTGCACACATAACGAACAGGCTATTATATATAAGGCAATTTAAATTTGATACAAATTCAATAATGATTTCTGCAAATTTAACAAAAATTTTCATTTACCTGACCATCCCAAAACTGCAAAATTCCAAGCTTAAATCCAGGTAACTATGAAAGGAGAAATATGTTCATTATATACCAATTTAATGAAAAAAAAAGTCTCGTAATTACCATTACGGTGATATCATTAAAATCCATATAAGGATTAAAAAAATCAAAATTCCAAATTTGATTGTCTTTAATGTGAAACTTTTTTCGGTTCTTCTCTTCCCCAAAATGCTTTTTCCTTTTGGAAACATCATTAAATGCTACATCTTCATGTGGACAAATTACATTTTCCTCAATACGTTCACCATATGAAGAAGGCCATAACGGTAACCAATCATCATCTTTAATATCGGGTTCTTCGTATAAATTTATTCTATTCATAGTATAAACCAATGGGCTATATGCCCATGGTTTATCGCTATAAATATCTGCTTGTAATCCAGGATCAATATACTGAAGAACTTTTAATCCTACCGATGATCCAAATGGTAAATTAAGCTTTTTATCAAAATCGTTCTAAAAAAAAAACTTGTCTCAGTGAACGATCTCGTAATTATCAATCGTGTTCAAAAGGCATAAATTTGATATTTACACCAAAGATAATATCGTCAGCTGTCCAATTATTTCCTTTAAATCTTCCTTGTACTTGAATAGAATATTTATCCTTATTCCCTTCAAAATAAGAACTTGATTCGATTCTTCTTGTGTCTGCTGGTGTTATTCCTTTAAAATCTTTTATACGAACGCAAATTCTACCGGTAAAATGTGGTGTATTAATAAAATATGGATGAGAATCATCATTTGGAAGTAATATTGAATGTGTTATCGGATCATATGATGTTCCTATACTAATTTGTAATTTTAATTGATTTTCCTGATTTTCCTTCATTTTTTCCTTGAAAAACAGAGGTGAGAGGGAAAGAGTTAATTAAATCAAATCGATTGGCGTAAGGTTTTACGTCATTAATGCATCAAACAGTTGATCATTAGTCGCCGTCCGAAACACGTGATATGTGATATGACAACGGGAGAAATGAGAGAAAACTATTTTTAATTTATCCTGTATGTTATCTAGATGCATCGGACATTTTCAACTACATTTAAACGCCCCGTCAATAAAAACAACTGATAAAAAATTACGATATTTTAAACCAATTCAGTTATGATCATAGAAATTCTTTTTAAGTAAATGCCTTATACAAATCAATTTGATAAGTAGAAGGATCAAAAAATGTAATGTAAAAATATCATCATATACTGATAATTAATATAAGTTTAGAATTTTGATTAAGAAATGGGATGATTTAAATCTTGGCAATAAGCATATTGAATTATTGAATAATAATAGTTTAATCAACATTAATAGAACTTTTCAGGCAATTATTTTCATTTTTAAAATGTATTTAATTTTAACAACAAGCACAACCACGTAGAATACCTAATAAACTTTGAACGGTGAAGAAAATCAAGCAGTAGTTCGAATATTTTTTGAGTGATAAAAGTTATTAACAATAGTTAACATTCGGAAAGTTACGAAACATCAAAAGTCACGTGAATGAAAATTTTAATTTCGGCTGGAATTAAGATGAAGATGAGATGATGAATTATTACATTAATTTGAGTATTTATTTAATCATCAAATCAGGCAAAATTAAGTAGTTCTAATTCTGGCCGAAACTAACATGATTTTCAAGCAAAATAAGTTCTGTATATCGAAACTTTTTTTTATTATGCTTTAAAAAAAGTTCGGTATATGTTGAGTTTAATATGATATTCAGTATATCAAGATTTTTTTTTAAATATTATGATATTGGTTTTAAAAAAAAAAGTTAGTTCGGTAAATCAAGAATTCGCTATATCGTGGGTTCGTTATATCGAGGTTATACTGTAATGTATGAAAATTGAATAACTGACGAGTAAGATGCATGAAATGGCACTGTTAAATACCAAAGCGGATTCTGGTTTCTCTGCCAGAGGATGATGCTAAATTGCTACAATTGCTACAACAAAAAAGAAGGCTATTGGTTAGAATATGCATACCAAAGAAAGGAGTTATTTTTAAACAAAGTTCTTCGAAAAACAGATCCTCTCAAAATGAATATAAAATAAGAGAAGCAAAATCAAATAATTATCATCAAATCACCGAATTCTTCATGAAGCGTTTTGTTTTCATTTTTACATTGCTTGCTGGAATGCTTTTTGTAAAACTAGGAAATAATGCCCAAAAAGAAGCAGTAGTTAGCTTACAGGTAATACACACAAGAGGAGTAATGCATGGATCTTAGGTCGGAGAATATAATGATAAATAGGAATAAGATTCGTGTGTGATAAATTACCGTAATTTCGCGTGAAGCAAATGGAGAGAATGTAAAAAATCTGAATACCAAGTTAAAGCATGGTAAGTAGATAATCACATTACATGTATCGTAATTCAGTTTAGTTTAAGGTTATAAAAAAAGATGGACTGTGCTTGCTCTTTGTAGTTCCATTAAAAATTAAGCTCAAACCATACAGGGTTTAAGCGTTCTGCAATCATTAACTTTAAATGAATTTTAAGTTATTAAAAATAACAACTGATTTGTTTACTAACGGAATTAAGAAATTTCTGCGGGCTAATTTATACTGGTGCAGTCAGTGATATCGTAATTTTCGGAACATATTCCGGACATAGACATTTTTGATAACACTTTCTGTTATAGTCCTAAAATTTAATATCTTAATTAATTTACAATAATTATGAATGGTATTAAAAAAAAACTTTATTATTAAATCATTATTAGATATGGTTCAGTTCCATAGTTCTATCTGAAATTATGAACCGATCAATCACTTAAATCAATACATACAATATTTAAACTGTCTTGATTTTTCATACTAATAAACTTATGAAAGACAATTTTCGGAATTTGTCTTAATGTCCGACATTATCCTAACGACGATAAGGTTTTAGCCAATCTTTTCATAGCATATATAACAAGCATATTTTGAAAAGATTTAGTGTTACATAAATATTAAATATTTACTTAACGCACGATTTAATTTTGAATTAAATTATTTCCTTCTAAATTGAACAAAGTCAAGGAAATAAAAATAGAATCGTATTGAAAATTCTTTGTGAATAATTATGGGAATTTATTGTCCTATTTCTTTATTGGACCAATTAATATATCCCGTTATTTAAAGAAGTGCTACTAACAATTAATTTTTTGTTTGTCACACAAATTGTACATGTGAACTAGGAAAATTCTTGGCAACGACATATTTTTTTTTAAAAGAAAAGTCTTTCGATTCTCCAAAAACAAATGTAACTCAACATCAATATATTTTTTGAACTTTTACGTCATCATATGTGCTTATATGTAATAAAATAATTTATTAAATAACCAATCATAAACTAGTAAACCAAATAAAGATTCTAGGAGAAAAAAAAAATTATTTTTAAAAATTAAAATTATCGTACAATGTTTTTCCTAAAATACTGTAATTGACAACTAAATAAATTTAAATGCGACAATTGTATACAAACATGTTCTCATCGTTATTATTAAAAAGATAACAAAATATGGAAAAAAGATCGATCAAAGTTCCATTATAATACATTATAATGAAATATTAGATGCATTAATAGTTGACTATTTTAATTCAGATAAAGTTATAGTTTATGCCATTTATGCATCAAATAATCTGATTTGCAAATAAAAATTAGAAGGCTGCGGTCTTTTTTTTTGACATATTAAAATGTACGTATAATTTTCTTGCAGGAAAGAAAGTTATTCTAAACATTCCATGACCGAGTTCTAATAATGAATTTTGAAGCACGCTAACCAAATTTGTTAAAGTGTTTTCCTTCGGTAAAGATCCTAAAAATAATTATAATTATCTCATCAATTTTTGATGCTTAATAAAGAAAAAAAACATTTAGATAAGCAGGCACCTTCAGTTTCTTTTTTATGTCATTAATTGTTGGCTGTTATGTTTTCAGCGAAACCAATTGATGGAATACAAGTAGGAAATCTAAAGTGCATAATAATTGAGTGTAAATTAATATCGGACTTTATCATTAATCTACGTTAAACGTAAAAAAAAAATCATCCTTTATGCTAAATATGGTTTAATGTACCACAATGCCACCGTTATCTATTACTCAAATTTGGTTATTATTTTCATATACAGATAAGGTCAAAGTTGTACATTTACACAATATAATTAAGAAATATAATTATCAACGAATTAAAATTTTGATTGTCTAAGGAATAGGTTCTAAAATTCTAATCACAATAATAAGTAAAATTTCAATTGATCATCGAGTAATACTTGGATATCAAACTTGTATATGTAGATAGTAAAATTAAAGGAACCCTTATTGAAAATTACACGTGTTTTAATTAGAGTGTTAAAAAGGGACCTAATAATTCACGTGACCACTTATTTTACATTAAGAACTATAAAAAAATTTTAAAAATTTTCGATGTCCCGAATACCGAGATCTTTGATTGTATCTTAAAAAATTAGCATAGCCATATCAATTAACAAATTTTTTGTATTGTTCATAACCTCTAAGGAAGGATAACTGTACGATATGATAGTAACTATATGGCGAAGATGCAGTTACTACATATTATTGCTGTATAATTTATAAATTTCTGTATATATAATTATAAAATAATAAATTTATCATCCCGTAAAAGATAGTAATACTGTTTGTTCAAGGAACCATACCACAAAATTTATCTACAAAGAAAAAAAAATACAAATGATTAAATTATTAAAATATATTGTAATTAAAGGAGATTCCGAATTTCCGATATGATTGTCGTTAAGTTTATTTATTTTTAACTGAATACAATATGTTTCTTTCTTTTGTGGCTTTTGATATGTAGTTCTAAACTATCAATATGTTAATCAATCAACCATGAAAGAAATTCAAAACAATAATATGTTTCATTGTAATTTAATTTTGAAGAAGACTTAATTAGTAATTACGAGTGGCTTTTATTAGTTTCTATTAATCTTTTTTATTTCAATCGCACTTCGATATTCTGAATTACAATTTGCATAATAAACATTGTATCTATATTTGAACTAGGGGGATTTTAAAATTTGATTAATTTGATTAGATTCTGTGCGCAGATCATCTGATAAACCACTTGGAATGGGTTAAATTAATTATTCGTTTCAGAAAAGGTTACATTATTCGACAGGATGTTCATGTGTTCTATTTTGTGTTTGAAACACTTTAAAAGAAATTTGTTTATTTTTTTTTTATATTTTAAACAATACTGTTAATATTGTTAATAATTTAGGCGTAAAAACATTCGATAAGAATGATAAAATTATATTAAAAGATACAAATACATTACGACAAAAAGTAAATTTACTTTTCAACCTTATTTTAAAATTTATATCATTTATGAAATATTTTAAATGACCATTCCTTATGAATCGTTATGAACAAAATCGTCAATAATATATATTTTTTTTTTCTAAAATGTTGAATCCCGATTCCGATTCCCGAATGATAACATCATTACATAATACACTTATTAATTATATCTATATAAAGAAATTTTTCCTTTTATATTAAAAAATTGCACATGTAATGATAATATTTACATTTGTAACATTGTTGTGTACTAATCTAAATATAGAACAATTAAAAAAACAGTTTAAAATCTTTTTGGAATGAGTATTTGTTATATAAAATTTTCTTAACCCGTTTTAGGATTACAAAAGTCTCCGTCTGATGATTAATTTGAATAAGAAATCATAGAAATCATAGAAATCTTGAATTGTTCAGCAAACCGAACGAAATATACAGAATGTATATATATCATGTAATTTCAATATAAACGAAAAAATGTTGTGGTTATGTTATACGAAATTGATTACGCATGCATACAATTAAAATACTATTTAAAGTAATTATCCGCAGTATTCGCTTTTACTTCATCATCGGGATAATAATTTTTTTTAAAACAAAGATAAAAATTTTAATAAAAAAATTCAAGTGGTTTTCTTTATTTATTTTTAGAATATATAGTAAAAAACACATGAATTCATAAAGATCATTGTTTATATTCCAGACTATATATTGCATATTATACATTGAAAAAAAAAGAATTGATAATAAATATCTCTAAGTTCACATTATATTAAACCCTTCATAAATACATATTTAAAAAAAAAAGATAAGCCCAAAAATTAATTAAATTACTAATTATATTTAATCTTGTCTAAAGAATTAAAAAGAAACTAAACGGTACTAAAATAATAATAAAAAAAAAAACAATTGGTATTTTGTAAATTACTTCAGCCTTTTTTTTAGGAACTTGCCCAAAAAAAAATTACAAATTTACAAATTAGTCTAAAAAAAAATGCACATTTAATTAAGATTTGGGCAAGTTACACTTTTTTTCTAGTTGTTCTATTAATTCCTTCGACTTTTAGGAGGAACAACATTCACTCTAATGCAGTCGTCTTGAGAGCCTCTTTGAGCAACTGGCATAACAACGGGTTGATGAGAGTTTGAAGCATTCATTGTGCAGATACGATATAAACCAGCTGATGGGAGACCAGTAGTAACATTTACACTCAAGACACCATTATCAGCTTTATCATTCAAACCTTTGAAGAAAGCAAATACGGTAGGATCAGGAACGCTTTTCCCATCAATTTTTTGAATTGTGATATGACTATGTCCTTGAATTTGTCCATTGTCATTAAGGGTTTGAGGAATTTGATAATAATCAATGGTTGGATCAGAGAAGAAACCAGTATCAAGGTTACTGATTTTAGTACGAACGAAGAATGGTTGGTTAGATGGGATTCGTTGGTTATTTCTTGGTTCAATGATTATAGCCGAAACCATATTATCAGCGGTGGGAATCTCCCCAATCTGAAGACTGACACAAGTTTTTTGTTTCCTGATTTGAGTACCATTGGCAGGGAATAATCCGTCATCTTTACAAATGCCACTTGCTTCCAAGGTTTTTACAGCACCTTCTACGGCGTCGGCATTTGCGATAGAAACAAGAGCCAACATACAAACAGCAGCGAAAGCGAATTTCATTTTGATTGATGTGAATAGATATTAAAATTAAAGAAAAAAGAAAATGTGATTTCTTAGAGAGGAAATGAGAGGAAGTTAGGGGGAGAAGAGAAGGAATGACTTTTTATCAAAAAAAATGAAAAAAGAGAAGGAATTTATACAATTTGTAAATTGAACCTGAAGAAATTTTCACAACACAGAGCATGCTGGTGTTTAAATAGGTAAAATCACAGCAGAATGAATTGAGAAAATTATGCTATTGTAAATTAAAGGAACATCATGTACTTGGTATCACCTTATTTAGTAAATTTTAATTAATACAAAATTATCAAAATAACCAAGACCAACAAGGTAAGTAAGATCAACAATATACATAATATAAATTTATTTATACAAAGTATAAATAATCTTTTGAGTGTTGTGTTACATAAGTAATAATTATCACGAATCAAAATTCAAATTTATAAATTCTTCTAAGTCAAAAGAGGCAAGAGATATTATTCATATAAACTTTTTTCTTCTATATCGAATTAGTAGTAACAAACATTAAAGTACATTCGTTTAATCCGTAGGGAAAAAATTAACATAATGATCATCATTAATTAAAAGAAAGAAAAGTTTATTTACATAAAATCATGTGACAAGAAATACATAAATTCGTACCACTTAAAATATAAATAATGCGAAATATTAAAGGTAATTTGAAATGCATTTTTAAATCTTCCCTTTATAGAAATCTATTTATATTAACTGTTTATTGAGGCAATAAAAAAGTCCATTAATTGTACACCAATTTTTTTTATTAAGTTTATATCAAAAAAAGAAAAAACGATTCTCATTATCTTATTGTCTCTTATGGTTAAAAAACACTAATCACGTACAGTATATAGTTATATAAAAATTTTACTTCTCTTCATTACATAAATAATAAGATATTATTATAACGATAATTTCGGAAAACTATTAAATTTATTAATTTGTACGTGGTCTTGTAAAAATGTAGGGGAAATTTTGCGCATGTTGTTTCCTGAATTCAAATTCAAATTCTGCAGTAAATTATGACATTGTCATTATGATATATCACTCTTTTTTTTTGATTGTGGAAAGACATTAAATCTTGTTTTTAATATATCTTTTTCAAAAACTATTGGTTCACTACAATGTCACAATAGAGGATTTACTTTAAAATTTCTTGGCAAAAGGTTTTTTTTTTAGTGGATAAAATCCTTGGCGAATTTCATTACTAGAACAGCAATAAGAATATCATCAGAGTTCTTAAACATCGCTGTAATTTATTACATCAAAATAAATTGTCGAGCATTGCTACATTTTTTATAATTATTATTCTTTAATTTTAATCTTTTTTGATTGATAGTTATATTAATGAAATCAAGATGATTTTGTATTTGATTAAATGTTTATTTTTTTTTAATAAAGAAAGTGAGAATCAAGTATAGAAACGATTTTTTAGTATCTTGTATTCCTAAACTAAAAAATGTTACGCTTCCGATAATTATTTTAAAACGGTTAAAAAGAAATGATAACCATGATAAACCAAATTTTTTCATTGATTTATGAAAAAAAAATTATCGATCATTTCGAAACAATAAATTATGTTATTGGCTGTTCTTATTATTGTTATTATTATATTTGTCTTCATATTGAAAACGCGTGGAAGAATCAATGTCTTCAAGAAATTCCTTATTATCGTCTTAAAAATTCCGATGAAAACAATTGTTTATTTTGTCATTTTATCAAAATTTGGCCGAAATTAAGCTTATACAATAAATTCCTAATTAAGTGCATTGGATTTTCATATCTGATACCACTAATTCAGTATCAGGCCTACTTTGCTTGTAAAAATTCCGAATTTTCAATTCATTTAATTTTGGGTTCGAATTTTACAAAACTCTTTAAACTTAAAAGCAATCCCATTTTTACGTTAAAAAGTTTCAAATTTTTAATTTCTTTTAGAAATATTGTTTGAATCATTATATTGCTGATGATAATGATCAGGAAAAATAGTAACGTTATCACTTGAAGAGCAACTGGACATGAATTAGAACAAGATTTAGTTACATTACCTACATACTGTACATATAATATTCACATAAGCATTAACGAAGAGACTTGGTCATTTTTTATACAAATTTTAAATCATGTCTGCTGATTGCGAAGAGTAAAGATACCTGTCGCAATCCAAAAAAGGAAATGTAGAGAGTTGCAACCCTGAATTGCAACCCTTTTTATAGCAGCAATTGAGGTTGCAATCCGATGAACTGTAGCAGGTACAGTATCTTTAACTAAAACTGGTCGAAGTGACATAGTTTCAATCTAGTTTCCACTATCGGATTGCATAAAGGTGTGTTTGTAATTTTTTTTATGACCTTAATTTTGGCAAGATTATTTCTTTTGGATGATAGCCCATAAAAATTCCAAATTTTCATTAATTTATGTGTAATTCTGGCTAAAATTGCCTTATGATTAAGATTATAAGAATGTTTAATTAGTAATTACTACAACTGAAAGAAAAGCAAGAAAAGCTGAAAAATTTTTAGGTATCTTAAAATTAGAAAACTTTTAAATTGTGTAATATTTTTAATATAAATAAAATACTAGTCTGATTTGATATGGCTGAAAACTTTATTATCTATTTTAAAGATAAAAACTGTTTATAACATATAATAAAAATAATAGATTTACTATTGTTCTAAGTTTTAACATATGCTGCAAGTATCCCTATTCTTACGATCATTCTTTACCTCTGAAGCATATATGGATGACAAAAATAGAGATTTGGTGATGTTTCATTCACACCCTTTGCTCCATTCATGCAACGAACTCATTTAACAAGATCAATCGCATAGTACCCTCCAAACATATTTCCTTGCAGATTTTGGACAAGCTAATGACCTTCTCTATCCAAGCTTTCCATTACTACATTTGGCTGCCTAGAAACCAAATATTTAAAAAATGGGAAGCCTCACTGACTGATGATCCTACTTTCACCCAGACCTTATATAGTGTGCCTTCATATAATAAAAAGATATACCACTATATCACTGAATCACGCACCCATAGATAAATTTGACCAGCCCATAGAGAACCGGATGGAAAGTGTTAGTCAGGTTATAAGAGAAGGACATAGAATAGGTGATATAGTTGTAAAAAAGATTTCAAAAATTTCAAAATTAATAGACAGGATGTACAATAGCATACTTTATAAAAATTTAGATTTAGGTTTAAATGTAGATAATAGAGATACCCATTTATTAAATAGACTAGTTAGTTATTTTGATTCATTACCAGTATAGGATTGGAACTCAGAAGAAGCTAGATTAAACATAAGGACCTAATGCTAAGAGTCCTTAGCAATAAGGACCATCTTTACAAATCTTCTCCTTGCATGACAAGTTATACTTTTCTTTTATAGAAGGTATATTCATGATTTATTTTATCATAATTATGTATTCTTAATAAATTTCTATAATTATAAATAAACTCAATTAACTTGTTGTATGTCTGAAATTTGTGCCAGGTTTGTGAATAATTTTTCAAAAAAATATATAACAATTTTTTTCTTTATCATAAAGCTTTTAAATTTTTACTGTAAATGTAATTTTGGCTGCTCTGCAAGTTTACTTATACTTTGAAAGGAAGTTTAAAATGCCATTTTTGATTTTACATATAAATAATTGATTTTATCATCTTTGCTAATTATTTTCAAAAATGAATTTGACAAAAATAAAATTTTTATCAAATAAGTCAATAATAATATTTAAAACTATTTTTAACACTCTAAGTAAATTTGCAAAGCAGCCAAAATTAGATATATTTAGTAACTTTTAAAGACTATATTTTAATATAAAAAATTTTTTTTTTATGATTTTTTGTTACGTCACATTAGTTAGCTATGCTAGGACCCTGAACAATATATGAATAGGTAGGATTTGAGTTTACTTATTGAACATAGAAAATTTTTACCCCTAATGAGATTTTTTTTTGCTTATTCAGTTTAAAGGATTAAATTTAAAATAGTCAGTATTTTATATGCATAGTATATATAAATTTGATAACTCAGT
>QKYT01000012.1:36574-48690 GCA_003550305.1 Glomus cerebriforme | reverse complement strand
TAGTATTTTTATATCGTTAATATCAATAGATGAGAAATTATTTACAAATTACTGTTTATAGACTTTTGAGGATTCCTCTTTATCTATTGACGCTAAAAATATGAAAATACTACCATTAGTCGCGTCTTAGTATGGCGATTCTAATGAGCTCTATTTCATCATTTTATGATCACTAGATATATAAATAATGCGATTTAAAACTCAAAAAAAAAAACTGCCCGGTGACTAATGATACCCCACTGTACAAAATCAAAATTAGAACAGTGTCAACTGATTGACCGTCAGCTCGTCACCATGATTGATTTATAAAAATTTGGGTTATTACTTATTACGGATAGCATTATTTACTTAGTATTGTTATTATGTTTCTATGCTTTATAAAATCATGAAAATCTATAAACCTATAAATAGCAATCCCCCTCTTTCATGCTTGACCGCAATTCCTTAAATAGCTATATCATTTTTTTGAAAGAATATAGATTGGCTTTCAATCCATTCTTTCATTCTTGGTCTCTTGCATATGATAAGCATTCAAAAGTGCATATGTCATAATGTTATTAATGTAACCCAGTAACCCCAAAAAAGTAAACAATTGATTGACTGTCGATCAAATGGTCGGTCTTTGACTTACTACTCATCTTCTGTTAAATTCTTTTGTCTATAAAATTAATAGATTATATCTGATTTCGTAGCTTTTTACGCTAAAAATATCAAAGTAAATTTTATACATCGTAATGATTTTAATAAGGAATGAAATATCGGACAGAAATGACTAACTATTTTGTACGCGCATTGTTTCCGAATTCTGTTCGTTCGTGCAGAAAAAAACAATTCAGTCATTAAATGAATGTGGAGTGTTTTTTTATTATGTTTCTTTTATGGTAAGCAAACTAAAAGTTTAATCATTATCATTTATAACACAAGGAAATTATGCCGCAGAAATCATCACGTGTAATAAATAAAATATATTGTTATAGACCAGAAATAGTAACTTTGCATGCAAAAAAAGCAAAGAAAATCTTGGTTATCAATATTTGTTGGTGAAACTTTTTGACTAATCTGTTTTCAGTATTCGTAATTTAAAATGATTAATTTTAATGGAAATTTCTATACGTGTGTATATCTCGTGTTATATCTCGTATCCAATAAATAATATTTAATCTTTTAATTTACTAAAATGGATAAATACCCAAAAATTTTATCTATCTTTTTTTTTTTTGTTGGCTCCGTTAGTTGTAGTTTTCTTTAGCCGTTTGCCTTTTTTTTACTTTAATTTATGGAAACGGCCGAAATTACAATAAATTATTAGAATACCTAAATAGGTCAAAATATTTTCATTTAAGGGTGACACAAAAAAATCTTTTTTCAGCCAAATTTTCTTTTGTCGATGCTCCGTCGACCAAGAAAGGTAAGTAATTCGGTAACGTTTCGATCAACATAAAAGAAATTTTTATATTTTAATTTGAAGCTGTGATTCGTGACACCACATTAAACAATACATATAAGCAAGGAATCATAATTCAACTTTATTTGTAGTTTTAGTAAGAGGCTATTTTCATGTTCTTTCATATTTCAACAAAAATTCTCTCCTTACGAAAAAAGTTGAACTAATACCCCTCTTTTTATAGGTTCTCAAATAACAAGAAATATACAACCCTTCTTACTTTTCCCTATTTCTTAAATAGTTTTTCCACTTTTTAATTTTCGTTTTCTAACCTTTTCCATTAACGTTGTAAACGAAAATTAAAATTACTCTCTTGTAAAAAAGTAACCATTCAACCAATAAGTAAAAGGAAACCGGAATTTGTTTTTCAAATTTTGTCCCTCAAAGAATTCTTCACTCAAAGAACGTGTATATAACTTAAAAAAAAAACTTTGTTGAAATATGATAACTCAAAATTCTTCTAAACTTGAGAAATTAGTTGAATTTGCCGAAAAAGGTAGATTTATTTATCAAATTATTTTTACATCTTTTATATCATTTCTAAAATAATAAATCTTTTTAATTCTAGGCGGTATTGGAACATGTGTAGCCAATCAAGATATAAGTGCGAATTCTGAAGCCGATTTAATGTTTTATACAGGTAAAAAAAATTACCTTCTTTCTATTTATTTAACTAATATGAAAAAAAAAACCTTAATTAATATTTGACATTTTATTAGGAGAAGTCATAACTGTCTTGAAACATATTAAAGATGATATGTACCTTGTAAGTGTTATATATTTATATAAAATTTTAATTTATTTATATTTAACATTTTTTATATATACCAATTTTAAAAAAATAGGGATACTGTGAAGGTGTTATAGGGACATTCAAAGGTAAAACGGTCAAATTTAATGGAACTTTAAAAAACCTTAAATCAATGAAATCAGAAAAAAATGTATTCCCATCAAGTCAAAGTCCATCTGTAGATAATTATGGTCAAAATTCTCCCAAACAATCGGATTTTCTTCATCCTTCAACTCCTGTAAAAATATCATCTCCATCTAGTGATAAAAATTTAGAATATTCAGGTATGTTAAAATATTTAATCCAAATTTTTTTATTAAATTTATTTAAATTTAAAACTTTATTTTGTTTTATTTTATTTTGTTTTTTTTTAAAAAAAAAAAAATGAATAACAAAAATTTTAGATATAGAAAATAAATCGCCTAGTTCACCTACAATTAACATTATACCAGATACTAGTGATAATATTTATAATGCGCCTTTATTTAACCAAGATAATGTTAAAATAATTGTTCCATCACAACGGAAATCATCTATGTCATCTGAACATTCTATACCGATATCACCTCGTAAACAAAGTACAATGCCACAGGTATCATCCAGGGAACCTATCATACCACAACGTAGAAATAATACGGTCCCAATAATATCTATAAATCAAGAACATGAAACGATAAACTCTCGAAAGATATATCAACCTCAATCTTCTCCAGTAAATAGCCAAGATCAAGTTAAACATAGTGATTCATCATTTTCAAGAAGTAATGATCAAATAGTTACGAGAAAACGTCAAAATTCTACTCCAACAGTTTCAGTTAATAGACAGAATTATATTCAAAATTCTCCCAATGGACCTAGTATTAATGATCCAAACGGACCTCAAATTCCAAGTACTTCAGTTCCTCATCGTATAGAAACATCAAAAATACAACGAAATGAACACCATCGTTCAATAAGCACTCCAACCATTAATCGTTCTTATGATTCACCATCAAGTTCTCCTGTATCATCATCGCCAAAATCTATCAATAATAAAAGACATTCTCAAACATCTGGTTCTCTGTCATCAAGTTCAACTTCTTCAAAGCCTTTTCAATATAAATCACATGATCAAACATTTAATGAAACTTTTACGATTAATGGTAAAAATATTCCACCTGCTTTACAACCTCGTTCGATTCCTGGTATGAATCAATCTTATCAAGGTTATCCTGGTAGAGCCAATGGACAAAATTCACCATTGAATTCACGAATACAAAATCCACAACAAAAACAACAAAAATATCCAATGGGAATTCATGATGGTATTCATCAAAAATCTGTGATTGGTCATTATTCACCTTCAACTACACCTTTACCTTCACCAAAAACGCCACAATTAAAAGTTCTTCAAGAAGAAAATGTTGTATTAGACGATCGTGATTCACCATCAACTACACCTATACCTTCACCACGTTTCGCTTCTAGGAAGATGTTTAATAATAATTCGAATTATGAAGTTCGTGTAAGTCCGGTAAATACTCCAGCATCAACACCTATTATAATAACTCCAAAGATTACACTTGAGGATAGTGATTTGGATGATAGCGATATTGACCAAGAGGAAACCTTAATTTCTTATGCATCATCTCGTAATAATTCAATGAAATCATCATCGTCATCATATGATCCACCAAAACCCGCAGAAGTTCCTACTCTTAAAGTTGAACGTATTTCCTATTCTAGATCAGATACACCTTCAGAACAACTGAGCGCAAATGAGAGCGAAGATATTAGCTCCGAAGATGATTATGAAAATAAAGAAGTAAAAAGTGAATCTGAATCCGATAAAACCCAAACTAATAAACCTGCTAAAAAGAAAAAGGAGCCAATTCTTGCAATTGATGAATACGGATTTGTTTATGATGTTTCTGAAGATGATATTCCTCCAGGAGCTGATAGAATTCAAAGAATGTTTGTATCTTAACGCAAAAATTTTATATTTTCCTTAAAATTGGGAAGCTTATTATTTATTTTTTATTTATTTTTTATTTTAGTATTCAGGCGCCAGGCACAGAAGAGAAAACTACACGTACAATCCAGTTATATCGTGAACGTGAAGCAAAATGGGTCGCTCTTCTTGGAAGTATGGATCCTATTATTGCCAGAGACTCTAGAAAGGTACAAATTAATTTTTTATTATTTTTGATATGGGAAAAAAATGTTTTTTTTTATTGAATATTTTGTCATTTACAGATCAAGAAATTGGTTCGTAACGGAATTCCAGAATCAGTTCGTGGTAAAGCATGGCAATTTATGGCTTGTGCAGACAAATATAGGAAAGCTGGACTTTTTGATGTAAGTAATTATTTCTTCATTTTTATTAATAAATGAAGTGTTATTAATTTTACGTTTATTTAAAGGAATTACGAAGTAGAGAGAGACTTCCTATTTATGATGTTATAGAAAAAGATATTCATCGGTGTTATCCAGATCATATTCAATTTCGTGAAGAAACCGGATTTGGGTATGTTCATTATAATTCCTCATCCTCATCCTCATCCTCACAAATTCATTTCATTTATATTATGTAGTCAAGACGACCTTCACAATATTCTGAAAGCTTATGCTCATTACAATCCAGCAGTAGGATATTGTCAAGGAATGGGACGTTTAGTTGGTATGATGTTGATGCAGATGCCAGCTGAAGATACTTTTTGGTTGCTTGTTGCAACTATTGAAGAATACATGGTTGGATATTTCACTCCAACCTTATCTCAAATTAAAATTGATTCAATAGTTTTTGAACAATTATTATTTGAACATGATGCCAAGTTAGCACAACATTTGGTAATTATATATTAATTGAAAATTCTTTTTAAATTAATTTTTTAAGAAAAGAAATAATAATGAACGATTTTTATAATTTAGGCCAATAATGGTGTTGTTCCACTTATGTATATGACTCAGTGGTTTATGACAATCTTCACTATGGCTTTGCCATGGGCTTCAGTTTTACGAGTTTGGGATATATTTTATTTTGAAGGTTTGATCATTATATCATATTTAAATATTATTGTGTGCATATGTGTATGTTTTTTTTAAAAAAAAAGCGGATTATTTATTACATTATTTTTACTTTTTTAGGCGTAAAATTATTTTTTAGGATTGGATTAGCTATTTTAGATTGTACGAAAGAACATATACTTAAAAATTGTCCAACAAATTCTGAAATCCTTGGATTTTTATTACATGTTCCACATGAATTATTAACACCTGATCTATTATTAGAAGCAGCATTTAAAATTCGATTAAAACGTAGTGTAATTAGAAGATTGACTAAGAGAGCTAACGCAATGGAAAAGAATATTGAAGGATCGGATTCTAGTTCTGTTACTACCGCAGGTGGTAACAAAGAAACCAGAAGAGGATTAATGAAGAAATCAAAAAGTGTTGATAAGTTAAAGATTGATGGAGTTGAATTTAAATTAGTTGGAGAATAAACTTTTGAAAATTCCATTTTATTTATTAAAGTTTTTGGACTTTTAATTCTTTCATTCAAACAATTCATTTTTTATTTTTTATTTTTATTTTCGAATATCTTATCCTTTCTTTTATATTTATTATTAACAATATTATCAATAGCACACTATATATACTTATAAGGACGCGATTATTGTAGTTAGGATAGGAAAGGATTATGATATTTGAAGATTAGATATTTAGATTATGTTAAATATAATCATGTTCTGATGTGTACATAAATTTTAGGGAGGCATTTGTTAAGAGTTTATTATATTTATGAATAAACATTTTATTATTAAATATTTGCATTGAAGATGACCATAATATATGAATATGAAACGCGTGGATTTCTGTTAATTGTTAATGAAGATGGTAACTGGTGTAAACTTTTAATAGGAAATGTATTCCAAATATTTCACCACATCATCCTATATATAGTATTATTAACGTAAACGTACGCAAAATTATCTTTTGTTAGGAAGATAATAAATTGTTAAAAAGGAAAGAAATTAGTAATTGTTAAGTGCACGGATAAATAAATTTATTTAATTGTTTGGATTTATAAAAATTTAATATTGATCGCGTTATTTTTGATTAAATTAAAGTTATATCTTTAAATTTTTCGCGTAAAATTTCAATAAATTCATAGATTACTCGCATTTTAAAATCGATACATCAAATTTTGTATAAATTAAGTTTTTTTACAAATGTAACCTTGATTTTTAAAACTCTTTCCTGATTTCAAAAAATGAGCGGATTAAATGATTGCAACATAATTCTTGGTAAAGTAAAAATACATTTAAAAATATATATATATAATACATAATATATATTCATTACGTTTTTTTTTCACTTTGAATGTAATAAATTGATTAGTTGAAAATATACCTTATGATACAAGTGAAACAAAGTTGAAAGAAATTTTTCAACAAGCAGGGCCTATAGTTTCTTTTCGGTTTGTGAACTTTTTATTGATTATTATATAATACACTACGCATAATTGAAAATTTTATTATTTATATTTGTGATTAATTGAAAAATTTTATTTTATCATAATTATTATTTATAAAAAAAGACTTGTATTTGATAAAGAGAATAAAAGATCTACGGGATATTGTTATTGCGAATATCACGGTGAATAATTAACGCTTTTTTTTTTTTTTTTTAAAAAAAAAAACAATTTTAATGATAATTATTATAATCATTTGTTAAAAAAAAGATCCTGCCACTTCTGCAAGTGCTATAAGAAATTTAAATGACATAGAAATGGAAGGTCAAAAATTAAAAGTTGGATACGCTGATAATAAATCATCATCTACAACAAATGAAGTTTATAGATTAAACCCTTCTTTTAAATCATCAGCCCAACAACTTTCTCAACAACAAAAAAAATCATCATCTAATTCATCTAACATTACTGATACTAAAATTAAACCTGAATCATCAACATCAACCTTTTTGTCCTCAAGATCGTCCGGAATGAATGAAGAACAACTTCTTGATGTTTTGCTAACTTTACAGGTAAAATTATTTTTATTTATATTTTTATTTATTTTATTTTTTTTTTAATTGAGAGAACTTAAAAAATTATCTTTATCTTTATCTCTTTAGTTGTATTCTCAATCTACTAATGAAAATCAAGCCAGAGAATTATTATTACAAAATCCTCTATTAGCATATGATTTGTTTAAAATTTTGTTTCAACTTGATCTAGTTGACAAGAACACTCTAAAGGCTAGAAAATTGAATTTTTATTTTTTTTTTATTTATTATTTTTAACAAATTTTTTATTGATATTTTTTATTTATATAATAGAAAGTAGTATCTGAAAAACAACCTGAAACCATGACAGTTCCTATGACAAATTTGAATTATCAAGATCTTATTACTCAAAAATTTTATCAACAGCCATATCAACAACAGCAAATTTTGCAGCAACAACAAGTTCAGTCACAACAATTACAACAAGAGCATGATATACAGCTAAATATATTTTCACAAAAATATCAACAAATTCAATTACAATTACAACAAAAACATGAACAAAAGCAAAATGTACAACAATATCAATATTCTCAACAATATCAGCAAGTTCAACTACAATCACAGCAAAATATGTTTATACCATCATCAAATATTATTCAACAACCTATTCAACAACCTATTCAACAACCAATTCAACAACCAATTCAACAACCAATTCAATCTGAAATAACATCTAATATTAACTATCAACCTTCAGTTCAAACTTTACAAGCTGGATCAAATTTTAATAATACTTTTATAAGTAAGATATTTTTATATACTTTATAAAATACAAATAAATTTAATATAAAAAATTTTTTTTTATAATTTTAATATTATATTAGATGATTTTCAAATTCAAGAACAAAATGCTGTAAGTATATTAATAATTTAATAAATTCTTTTTTTATGATCTAATATACATTAATTAAATATTATTTTTTTAGGCACTTATTCTTCAACTTCTTAATCTTTCACCTCAACAAATTGAAATGTTTCCTCCTAATCAACGTAATCATATTTTAGCTTTGGTAAGTTAAAATTAATATTTTTAAAAATATTTAATTAAATTTAAATAATAATATTTTCAATTTTAAAATAGCAACAACAAATTTTTCTTCATACTAAAAAACTTTAATAAAGAATAAAATTATGCATTTTTTCATAATAATTAATATATTTTTTATTTATATTACTTTAAAAGTATTATTTAATAATATTAAATTCAATTAAATAAATATATTAATAATAAAATTATTTTTAAAAAAATAAGTATAAATAATACTTTTAGTTTTTTTTAAAAAAAAATAATTTTTATTATTAATATTTTGCAATAATTACCATATATTGTAAATTATAGTATTCTTATATATACAGTATTCTTTTTTTTTTATGCAAAAAAAAAGGATATTTTTTATTAATATTATTATTTTAAAAATCTTATTTTACTTAAAAATTATATATAAATATTTTTTTAATTATAATGCTAAGTAATTGTACTATTATAAAATAAATCAATATTATTAGTTAAAATTATTATTATATGATAAATAATTCTGGAATTTTATAATTTATATATAAAGTTATATATAAATATATTAATTTTAAATCTTGACAAGTTAATTGTATTTATTATATTAGTGTCTAAATAGATGAATACATTATATAAATCATGAATACATCCTTTATTTTTAGAAAAATATAACTTATTATATAAGAATATTGATTTGTAAAATAAAATATAAGAAAATAATACTTACGTAGTATAATTTAACTCTTACCAAGTATTTTTTCAACCTAGTACTTTGTGATTATCTATCTTAATAGAACTAACTATATCATTACATACCTTGATCTATATTAATATTATCCTTGCTATTATTACTACTATCTCTATTATTATTAAACCCTATATTAATTCCTCCAATTGATTCTTTAATATAGTTAATTATATCTTTATTATACATGCATTTTATCTTTCTTTTAAATTATATATCTTTTTTATCTTACATGAACCACTTGCTCTATAACCTTTTTTATTGTAAAGCATCTCTTTTTTGCTATTATTAAGAATCAGATAAGGCAATCTTTAATCAAATAATTGAATTTGTCAAATTCAATTTTAATAACTTTTAAAATATAAAAGTTATATAAATTATCACCGTTGAATTAGTGTGATCAGATGATTTATTGATCAATTAAAATTATTTAATTAAAAATACTAAAAATACTGAAAACAATTGAAAATAACTAAAAACTATTTTTTTTTTTTTGATAAATTTTATTTGTGATCATTGGTTAATTATGCTTCACTGATCTTGTAATTCTTTTCTAATTTAATGCTTAAAATAAAATATTACAAAAAAGAAATTAAAATAATTTTTTGCATTTAAAGCTATTCAAATGATAAAGTTAATTATAAATACCTTCCAGATAAAATATTTATATTATTTTAACAAAATCTATGTAAATGTAATAAAAATAAACAACTAATAAGAACTAAATATCCAAAATGCAGACAACAAATATATCAATACTCTTTTACTCCAAACTTATCATTTCTAAAAGCAAATAAATATCTGTTTGATACTAATATCAAGTTTAATTATAACAGTAACTTTGAAAAATTATTTTCTTATACCTTTTATAGTATTTGTAATAGTCAAATTCAATAATATAGAAATGCTGATAAAAAAGCATACCAAATTCAAATAAAAGAAAATGTTGATAAAATTACTTCAGATGATTCATCAAATGAAAAAAAAGTTAATGATGCTAATGAAAAAAAGGATATTCATCAAATAAAAGAGAGGTTGATAATGTTAATAAAGAAAAAAATTAAATATTCTCTTTGGTGAGTAGTTATAATAAAGAGAAAAAAAAAGATGATGATATAGAAGATAAAGAAAATAGTAATCTTAAAGAAATAAAAGTACAGATTATTATTAGAAATAAAAATATAAAAAATCCTACAGCAAAAACTTTAAGTATTGAACCTATTAACTATAAAGAAATTATAGAGAAAATAAATTTAGTGATTCAAAAAACTTTGAGAAAAAAAGTTATGCCAAAGGATTATACTATATCATATAAGGCAGTAAATGTACATGGATCTTCAAATGATAAGTAATAGTATTAAAAAGTAAAATTTTTAAATTATATAAAATTATATAATCAAAAAAAATATTAAAGAATAAATGTGTTGTGTGGCAGTGTTATATAGATATAAATTCGACCAAAATTTACTAAATAAAGGATAGAAACTTAAAGATGAATTGGATTTTCAAGAATTTATTGATAAGTATAAAAAAGTGATTTTAGCTGATAAAAAAATGTCAATTATAGTAATTGTGAAAGATAATAAAACAAAAAAAAAAAAAATTCATACAAAAGGTAAAATTTTTTTATTTATTGTAAGATTTTATAACAAATAAAATTTTAACATCTTATAATTTTTTTAGAGTTCAAATGAGAGTGAACTTTCTTCTGCTAAAGAATTATAACATACAAAGAAAAAAAATTGCATGCAATTTACAAAGAAGATTTATTAAAAAAAGAAAGAATATAATCTGAAATCATTTCTACTTTATGTGAAATGTATAAATGTAATTTACATGCAATACCATGTTTTATTGAAGAAAATTAACATTTGCAATTCAATTTTACTAGACTACAACTTTGGGCTGTGAAATAGTAAGATTTTCAAAATAAATGATATTTGTTTATGTAAAGGCAAATAAAAATTTCTATTATTTTTATTTAGATAAATAACCATCTTATTCGACATTTGATATCAAATCAAGTATACCTGTCAATAGAAATAATTTAGTAATATAAGCACAAATTAGTTAAACACTTACTACTCCTATTCCTATTGTTATTCAATTACCATTCCAATTTTATCAACATTTTACTTTTCATAATACAAATGTTAATTTAGCATTACCAAATACATTACCTTCAATTGGTGAATTTCTCAATAGTCTAGATTATAAATATAATTATGATTTGTATTCTAACTTTGAGATGAAGAAGAAATATTGTAAATATAATCAAAGATTTATCAGATAAGCAATTACAACAATTAGGAATAGTAAAAATTGGGTAGCAGAAAAATATCAAACAAGTAACTTAAAGATTTTGAAATATATTAGATTTTTTTTTTCTATATATAAATTAAAGTTATCTTTTATTTTTTTCTAATAAATTGACTTTCTAAATAAAATTTCTAGTAAAACTAATTATTCTAAATATAAATTAATACTTCAAAAATGTTTGTGCTATTTGAAATATAATTTGATTATATGCAACTAATAATGCATATATAGAATCATTACAAACTTTCATAAAATTATGATTATATCTAATCTATGATTTGATAGTTAAAAATGCAATTTTAATTGGATTAAAATCAGAAAAATAAGGTAAAAAGAAGACAACATGATATCTTAATCCCTTTAATAAAAATACTAATTCATTATCATGATGAATTCTAACATTATCCATTATAATAACACTATTGTCTCTTAGATAAGAATTCATTATTGATAAGGTTCCTGGGTGAAACTAATGAGTTTAGCAATTGACGTATGTGAAACTAGTTTAAACATTTTGTCAAAATTTTAATAAAATGAAAAACTGCGAAACTGACAAAACTTGACGAAACTTATAAAACCTGCGAAACTTGACGAAACTTGCAAAACTTATATAACTTATAAAATTGTAATTTACAATTAAAAATTATTGTTGTATAATATAAACAAAAAATTTATTTATTTATTTATCATATTATTCATGTCAGTATTTACATTCAGCTTCAAATTTCCCAACACCAACTACATTTCTTTTATTGAA
>QKYT01000012.1:18595-35879 GCA_003550305.1 Glomus cerebriforme | reverse complement strand
TTTTCCTTATAGACTTCTGGTAGGTTGGAAGTTCCGAAATGCTTTGAAAAACGTTAGTATAATGACTAACGTTTTTTTTTATTTTGTAGGAACGCAAGCGTCTTGGTTTAAAGCTTTGAAAGGGACGTTAGTATAACGACTAACGTTCTTTCTTCTCTTTATTTTGTAGTGAATGCGAAACGGCCTTGGGTGAGTGAACTTTGGCAAAAAGGTTTAAGAAACGTTAATATAACAACTAACGTTTTTTTCTTTATTTTGTAGTCAACGCGGAAGTCAGTCAAAATGGCCTTTGGAACTTGTCTGGTGAGTTGTAATTTAGCGAAGAGGGTTTAAGAAACGTTAGTATGANGACTAANGTTTCTTATTTCTTTATTTTGTAGGGAACGGAAAGGCCTTGCTTGGGAACTCTTGGGTAAGTTGTAATTTGACGAAGCCGCAAAGGTGGTTTAAGATATGTTAGTATGACGACTAACGTTTCTTATTTCTTTATTTTGTAGTCAACGCGGAATTTTTTCTTATTGGTTTTCGGTTTTGAGTTGTAATTTGGCGAAGACGCGAAGGTAGTTTAAGAAACGTTAGTATGATGACTAATGTTTCTTATTTCTTTATTTTGTAGGGAACGGAAAGGCCTTGCTTGGGAACTCTTGGGTGAGTTGTAATTTGGCGAAGTCGCGAAGGTGGTTTAAGANACGTTAGTATGACGACTAACGTTTCTTATTTNTTTATTTTGTAATAAACACGGAAAGGCCTTGGGAATGGTGGGAATGGGATCTGGTATGTTTGATTTTGTCGTAATGTGCAGAGCGAGGATGATTTATTGATCACCTGATATGCATCTGATTGGCTACGGAGTTTCGCAGCAGTTTTTCCATTTCGCAATTGTTAAAGTTTCGCCAATGGCGAAACGTTTTGTCAATAGTTTCAACTTCACTATTTGGAGTTTCGCCATTTTGCAAAATCCAAAATGAGTTTCGCCCGGAAACCTTAATTGTTATGTAAAAATGGGTGGTGTACCTGCCAATATGTTAAAACATTTTAGAGAATATTCTAAAATTAGTGAAGAAATTCATAATATGCTATATAATTTAGATAATAATAAACATAAAATAAAATAAATATAAATGTCCTCATGTTAAAATTGCTGATTCAAGTAACAGTATTAAAATATTAGTCCTGATCTGATTTTTTTCTTAATAAATAAATAAAATACAATTATTTTTTATCTAATACAGATGATGAAAATAAATTAGAAATTCATATAACACAAAAATCTATGGAATCTTTTATAGATAAGGGTTTGTTTACAAATGAAACAGCAGCAATAATCGCTAATTATTACATGCATTATTTTCAGCAAATGTTTCTTTTTTCTTTGTAGATGATCCCGAAGTTAATAAATTGTTTAAAATGTTATGCCCTTCATATAATTTACCATCACGAAAATGGATTAGTACAGATGTTTTAGATAAAGTTCATGAAGAAATAAATAATAAAATAGAAAAGTTTGTTACTGATGTGAAGTTTTAACTTTATCTGGAGATGGATGGACAAATGTATCTAAATAGAGTATGGTTAATTTTATTCTTACAAATGAAAAGCATCAAAGTCAAATTTGGAAAATAGAAAATTTCTCAAATGTTTGTCATGCCAGAAAAATTATGTTTGAAGCATATAAAAAAGTTGAGATAGAGTTTGAAACTAATAAATGGATAGGATTTGTATTTGATAATGAACCAGATATGGCTAAAGCATAACGTCTTATACATGAAGTAAGTTTAATTTGTTACTATCACTATTACAAAAAAAAATTTGATTAATTAGATATTATCTTTTAAAAATAAAGAATTTAGAAATAGGCGAAAAAGTTCTTACTGTATCTTGTATAGCTCACCAAATGAATTTGCTTGTCAAAAAAATCATAAAATCATCCACTTTTGAACCCGTTATTAAAACACTTTTAGTAATTATTAACCATTTTCAGAATTCAAACTTGGCTTTGGCAAAGTTGTGAGAATTATTACAGAACCTAAGTTTAATGCCTCAATATTCTTGTATTACCCGTTAGACAACCTTTTCTAAAGCTGCAAAAACTATTTTATCACTTCGAGATAATATAAGAGTAAATATAATAATTAATTATTTATTTATTTTTGTAATTACCTTTAGTATTTATTAATTTTTTTTTTAAATTAGGTTATGGCAATTACACATTCTAATCTTTTAATTACAAATAGAAGAAGCGTAATTAATGCTATAGAAAATATTAAATTTTGGGAAAGGCTTATGATGTTTTATGAGTTATTAAAGCCTTATAATTATATTATTATGATTTTAGAATCTGAACAAGCTACTCTTGGGCAAGTTGCAGCAACTTAGGCATAGTTGAGAGAAATTATCAACAAATTATCTTTTAGTGAAAAAGAATTTAAAACCCTAATGGCCAATGAAATTGATAATCATTGGAAAAAAGTTTATAATCCAATTTTTCTTATTACTTGAGTTTTTGCATTCATATTACCATTGTGAAGGAATTAATTCAGAAAAATTATTACAAATTCCTTATTTTATATGTTTTATCCAGATAAAAATAATAATGCATTTGTAGATAAATAGTTGAATTATCAAAATAAAGAAAGCCCATTTAAAACAGAATCTCTAAATTGTTTGAAACTTACCAAAACTCCATTGAGATATTGGCAAACTGTCCTATTTCATGCACCAAATCTAGCTGAATTTACTTGTAAACTTTTTTTAATTCCACCAAATTCAGCAACCTCAGAAAGAGTATAGTCTCTTATAGGTAATATATATACAGAACAGCGTAATTATTTATCACCAAAAAGAATCGCTAAGATGGCACAAATAACATGATACTTAAGAGAATTGTTTGTAAATAATTTGGAAAAAACACAAGATTTTCTGAAAGTTCATAATGGATTAATTGATGATATGGAGGATGGCATTGATAATTTAACAGATGATGTAAATAAAATAATAAATAATTTAGAATAAACATCAGCAAGAATAATTGATGACATTAGCATATTTGATCCTAATAATAATAATAATTTACAGTCTCTTACATTGCTTGAAATCTTTAATTCACAATTAATTGAAAGAGCATTGATTAAAGGTGTTAATTACATATTATAAGATAAATAAAAAAAATTGACATAATTATAAAATATTTTATCACGTGACTTTATTACAAATTGCCAATCAGAAATTTTTAAACTTAATAATTCAATTATTAACTTAATAAGTAATTATTAATTAAAAAAGATTTAAGATAATTTTTAAGTCCCATCATTAGTCCAGATTTAAAAGCCAATCATATTTGTAAATACTAAAAAAATTGATTCAATCAATCAAAATTGTACTCAATTGCAACTTTGATCTGATTGGTTACTTTTTTTTTGATCAATCTGATCTGATTTTAAATTGAACAGGAAGTGATTACACATTTTTTTTGCATCACATGACATTACATGTTCTTTGATTTTTAAGTGACATTTATTTCAAAAAAAAAATCACATTTTGCTTTTTCACTAAAATAACTAAAATGAGAGTAAAACTAAATCTGCAAACCTTACGCAATCATTTACTAGTACAAATAATAAAAGAAAAGGGAGATACAGTTTTCTCAAATGAAAAGTCTGAGATTGCAACAGCTTTTTACGAAGAACTTAAATTTTGTTACGACCAAACAGAACAAGTTTTTAGAAACATGGTCGAATGACTTTTAAAACATCATGACAAGGAAGTAAAAAAATATGTGAAATATCTGAAGAGCGATGATTTTTAGTTCCTTACTTTACGAGTTTATGATCAATACTGGAGAAGACTTGCAACTGAATACTATAGAAAGGTATACAATATATTAGATTTAATACTATTTAGTTTTGTATTGTCCATGATATTTTTACTCTTTTTTTTATCATAGGAAGGGAATCTTTATCAACTTCAACATAGAGCCAATGCAGAAAAGAGAGATATGGAATTTGATACTAAAATTGGGCAAAAGTGAGTAGATGACCTTGATTATCAAAACAAGAGAAGACGTCGTGAAGCCAATTCTCTGAAAAAATATTCAGATTATGATAATGTCAAAAGGTCAGCGATAATATAAATCAATATGATTATCTGTCTTTATTGACTATCCATCTTGTATCTATCTAGCCTAGTAGATAATGATATAGAAGATGAAAGCAAAAATGAAAGTAAAAATGATAATGACTATGATGAAACTGGCAATGAATCTGACAAGAGATTTTACTCATATTTGTAAGTAATAAATTTATGCAGTAAAATTACTTATGTCTTTATTCTCTATTTTTCTTATAAGCAATTATGATACAACTGATGATGAATTTGATGAAAGGTTTATTTCCTTATTCTAAGTTATACTTTTTCTTGAATTTATATTGAATCCCATTTTAGTTATTGCACAGCTAAAATCATCAATATTTCTGATCATGAGTCAATAGATCAACACAGTGAACTGAAGAAATAGGTACTTGAAAATCGAATTCCTAACATAACTGATAAAGAAAAGGATACAATAGACAACTATGTATTAGATGTATTTGAGGTACTGTACATGTATTAATAGTAGTATTATTGCAATCATATAACTATAATAATGTTCATTTTTTTGTCACAATCTTTTATCACTAGCGTAACGTAGAAAGTACTATGAAGTCTATTAAAGAGAAAAAAGTTGACCTAGATTCAAAGGATGCTTCGTTCGTAAAAAGAATCTTGGATATATGATAATATTGTCAGCTGATTCTCGATTAATCCTTAATGAGTTTACTTAAGATTATCCTAAATTCTTAGAGCTTATAAGTGAAAATCAGAATTCAATAAAACCATGAATGAGTTAACATATATAGCAACATGGATTGTACCAGATTTCAAAATTTTAAAAAACAAAGTTCCTGACTCATTTAATAGCTCATGGTGCAAAATGATCCATCCATCGTCAAAATGATGAAGATGGAATGTGTACAAGTCCAATAAGAAGACTGGTAGAAAATGTGACAGTATACTTTTCATAAAAAGTAGCGTAATAGAAAGATTAGTATTCGAAAATGTTTGCTTCCCGAAAAAGGAGAAACGTCCAAAGTATTACAAGTAAATGTGTTAGGAGATTTTATTTTCAGAAATGTCTAAATCACTTTCTAAAAAACCATATCTTGAAAATTTCAGAGATTTAAATAAGTCATTTCATAATGCAATCGATACTCTGTGCAAAAGATTTTGAACAAATAGGCAAGGAGATGTGGAAATCTCCAGAAAATATAGTGAATTAGTTTATATCATACACAGTTAAGTTTTTAAAATTGCATTGCCTTTTTCTTTAAAAATAAACCTTTAGTATTAACTTACTTTCTAACAATAAACTAGAAAATCAAGGTGAACTCTGGAGGATATGCTTGGCCAGCAAAGACAAATTTCTTGCTGAAAGAATTTACAAGTTAAAAATACCTTGAAAATTTGAAGATGACTGGATGAAATTAGCAGATGTTTGTAAAATGTTGTTATTAATAGAAATATGTATCATCATTATTCATACCTAGATTTTAATGAGTCTTTTCTAATTGTGTTATTTCAGAGAATTTTCAGGTGTAATGATAATTTTTATCATGATTATACGAGATCTGTTCTAAAAAAGAATATCATGTGTATAGCAGAATGGTTATCATTAAACCCAATCTCTTTACAAAAATCATAAAAGAAAAGAAACTTGAAAATAAGATTTAAAGCTTCTGTTTTTTTTCTTTCTTAGCTAACAATTGCATAAAAATATAGTATACTTTTTTTTATCGCTATATAAAAATCTGCTAAACAGGGATTAGTGTTCAGAATAGATCGTGAGCTTATGTGCTAATCTCACGGTGGTCCTCTAGCCTGGCTTTTTATGTAATTCTTAATTTTTTTTTCTTACTATAATCAGTTATGTAAAAACCTGCTAGACAAGGATCAGTGTTCAGAATAGATCGCAAGCCTATGTGCCGGTCTCACAGCGGTCCTCTAGCCTAGTTTTTTACATAGTTTGACTTTTCATTTTTTAGTACACTAAATCAAAGAAAATTCAATTTAGCAAATAGGAATTCATTCATGATTTTAGGACTAAAATGTGATTTATTTTTTGTATTAATAAACTGACCCATTTGCATTGAGATTTTTTTTGTAAAAGTTATCAGCGTTCTGAAACAGAATACGCACATGATTACATGATTGAATATTTAGAAAATATCCTATATACAAAAAATGAATCTGATTTTAGTAGAGTATAATCTTGGTAAAAATACTATAAATCGTGTAAAAGATTGTATAAATTTGAATTGTGTTTTATTAGGGGAGGGCCAGAAATGATGTCATTTTGTTTTCAGGATTTTGGACCCCCCCTCCCCTGTCATAAATCTATTTAAGGAAATTCATGTAACTTGATCATACTTGCGAATGCATAATGGTAAAATTGATTCAAATTTATTACTAACGATATATTAAACTCAGAACTATTAATTTATTAATAAAGATTAGAGACAAAATATAATAAAAATCAAAATTTCAAAAATTGATTTATTTCAAAATTAATATGTAAAAATATAAAATCTTCAAACATTATGAAAAATTGACTTGAAAAGTAAGATAATCTTGTTCCCAAGGTTGCGAACTCTTTACTTTTTCATGTTTATTACCCCTATTACCTTTCGCAACCTTGTTCTTTTCATTATCTATTTGACCAATAGATTGATCTGCACAATTCGTGTTGTAATTTCCTACTGGAGTCATAGATTGCTCATCATCATCTTGCCCACTTGAAGATTGCCTATCTTGTTTCTCTTGCACTCCATTCTCTCTTCTACCCAAAAATTGACCATCGTTTTTCTCTTGTACTAATCGTACTTTTTTATTTGAATGCATATTGTTCATATGCTTTTTTAAAAACGCTTTTGTTGGGAAATATTTTCCACACTTTTGACACACAAGTTCAATATACAATTTGTGTGATATGCTTGGATAATGTTCATCATAACTAGGAAGCCGATCATTGAAATATTTTAATGTATGTAATAGATTAAGAAAGTGTTTATCTTGCCCTTGTACAATAGGAGGAAGAAATCCATTACTTAGTGATAAAAGTTCAGAGGTATCGGGAGCTCATGATGGTTTGCAACAATTTCTATCCTTACATTTGTGCAAATCAAGCGAGTATTTACAAACTTGCGAATGGCGATCAACCCAGTCCCATGTCTCTTCTTCAATATTTGAAAACATAGTATTATCATGCCTTTCAACATATGTAGCTACGACTGGTTGATCATTAATATAATCACGATTCCAAAGCTTACAAAGACGTTCACTGGCATGTTTAAAGTTTTTTCGTCCGAGTTATTCATCAATAACGGATGTTTGCCCATTCACGTTGCTAATATGCTTTCCATAATTAAAGGCATCCAACACAATACCTGCTAACTTGCCAGATAATGATGCCATGCTCCTTTCTACAGAATTGTATGCCAATTGTCCTGACGCATGTGTTCGCATGGTGAGGTAATCTAGATCAAGTTCCTTAAAAATTAATGAATATTTCAAAATATTTGCAAGAAACTGAGAATTTTCATCTGGTTCACCATCGGTTAATAAACACCAAATTGGTTTTACTGCTCCCTCATGATGCATAAATTCGTGATAAGATTCATCCTTCGTAATTGACATTAAATCTATTATGTGCGTCTCACATGATGTACCCAAAAAATACTCTGGACGAATAAAAATTCGCATTTTGCCAGAACATAAAGACTCATTTGTATTACTAGGATTAATTAATAGATAGACAGATGGTATCAACTTATGCTTAGATGATATCAGAAAATCATGATCTGGGATGGATATAGGTTCGTTTGATGTCTGTATAGTCTTAAACGTTCTTCCAACTGCAGCAATACCTAATGGAACCTAATAATAATATATTTTAAAAAACAATTAATTAAAAAAAAAAGAATAAAAAAAGTAATTGACCTTAGTTTTATCATCTTGTGAAATCAGGACGACATCTTTCGAAAAGGCCGAGGCGAATAATTTTACACCTTTTACTAATGTTTCATTTCTTCCAACAGCTGCCAGTCATATTTGTGTAGGATGATGATGTCGATTAGCTTCTGCTGTTCCTGGATGACGAGGTTGAATATAATTTTTCATTGTAGACTTTGACATATAAATATCATAATCTTCCTCCATTTTTTCATGAAGATGCTTAATTGTGCGTACTTTGATTACTTCTTTGTATCATTTGGGATCTGCAGAGTATCTGCAGCACCAAACTCAATGCTGCTATATATTTTTTCCAGAAGATCAGAATTATTTATTAAATATGATGGATGACCCAGAGCACCGTATATTTTTACAATATTCTCCTTATCCAATTTTTGTCGCTTCTTTTCTCGAACTTGATTTTGAGCCACTGCATTACCTTTTAGCTTTTTAATCTTACTTTTCTCTACCATTATAGTCCCTTCAAGTTTTTTGATTTTTGCAAAAATTTGTGTACGAATTGCTGATGATGTGGCTGTTCGTAATAAGTTATTATATTCGTACAACTTAGTCTTTGCTTGATTAATAATATCATCTGACCTTTTTTGAGCCACTGTATTAATTGAGAATTGAGTATCATTATGAATATTGGGAGGATTAGACGATGTTGGAGGTGATATTGAAGGTTCAACTATAGTCTTTTTTTGTGAAAAATTGAAAGGGGAAGGTTGAATAGGAGTCTTTAATAGTTCAGAAATAAGACTATAAATATCATTCTTATTTTTAGTTCAGATTTCTCGCCAACTGCTTTGTGCTTGTTGCTGGAGCTCCCTCTTGCTTGGTGAAGCATTTTGACTTTTTACCATTTCAGAAAATGCAAAAGCATTCACATATTATTCATAAAGGTTTTGTGGCTTTGAAACAAGGAAATTCTTAGAATATTTTTGTTCTTGAAAATAGGTTTGTTTCATTATAGAAAAAAAAGGATAGGAAAACAAACATGGTCAAAATAAAATGGATGAAAATTTTTTTTTCGCGAAATTCAAAGTTTATAAATTGAAAAGGCGCAGTATGTGAAATGCTTAAAACGAAATTTTGTGTAGAATTCGAAGTTCATAAATTGAAAAGGTGCAGTACAAGAAATTCTTAAAATGAAATTTTATGTAACGTTATTATGCGATGACCCCCTCATGATACGCCTAAAATAGGATTTGTGTAATGTCATCGCGCGATGACCCCCTCCCCCTCTATGAAATGACGTTATTTCTGGCCCTCCCCTTATAGATAAAATGTTTTTCCATTAATGCCAAAACCTGTTGTATTAATGCAATGTAATGCAAGTGTGCCTGAAATTACTCTAGATCTTTGGGCAATAAATCAAACAATTACAGGAAGAATTATTTCTTAAGTTTAGCTTCAAAGAATTGGATTGATGAATACTGGGATTCTTCTATCTGGGAAGACATAAAGAACGAGAGAGATTTAATATCTTTTGATTAATCATTTACATATATATATATTACAAATATATTTTTTGTGCAATTCAATCGAGGCACGGATTGTCTAGTGAATGTATCACCTACAGGTGGGTAAAATATGATCTGCCTATTCTGGGTTAAACCTTTCCTTGAAGCCTTCCTTGAAGCAACTAATCTAACTATTTTAATGAAGTATTTTTTTGACAATCGTGAGGATTTTTGATTGAATCATTAGCAACTCAAGTTTGGAATGAGGTGGGGAATAATGGTACTTCTGACAAGAAGAAATTTTTAGGTATACAGTCAGACCTCCATATAGTCATACCCTGTATAGTCATATCATATAAAATTCCTCTATATAATCACATCTTTGAAAAAACTAACTTATATAAAGATTATATAAAAAAACCTTTATATAGTCACAACTCCTATATAGTCATATTTTGGATTTTTTTACTATATAACTAACTTGGTGATTATAAAGAGGTTTCACTGTACTTGTAACTTCTTAGATAATAAAAAATTCTGAAACTTGTCAAAAACATACTTTACATTTTGATGAATGGATTGCTATACTTAAGAATGGAAATATTTATCAAATGTATAATGAAGAATATATTGTAGCCAAGCTAGGCATATATGAAGAATCAGCTATGTAATTGATTAAATAAAGTAATGTTTGATTGTGTTAAGAAAATATAAATATTACATCAACAAAACTACAGACAAAGTTATGTTTCAGTTATGATGGGGGCTTCATGTTATTTATCTTCCATGAAAATATATGATAAAATCATTACAAAATCCTGAAGATTATCTTAATAAAAAATTCAATAGATATTTCATCAAAATGCTTCTTAATTTTTAATCTGCAGAATGCTAACCTAAACAGAAAAAATATTCAAAGCTATGAACCTAAATATACTTGTATGCATTATATTAGAAAAAATAAGATTCAAAATTATGAACTTCCATAAGCAACAGAGGTGTTATGATGCAGAAGCTAAGTAAGATAATGAAATAATACAAAAAAATCTTACTAAAAAAGTAATAGATAGGGTTGTTGATGATCTTTAGTAGTTGCGAACTAATGCTCAAAAAGAACTGGAAAAACTTCTAATAAAAGTTACTTTCAATCATGATTCAGAACTTTATAGATTTAAAAAAAATCTCATTGAATTGCTATGATTTGCAAATATTAATAAACAAATAAGTTACTATTTATAGTATGATTCACAAGTATATACTGTTTATATATTGTATCAAATGTTAACTGTATTTTTTAAAGGAGATTATTTCCATAACCATGAATCTGATTGGATTAAAATTTTAGAATTATCCATTTATAAATGTAATAAATAATTTTGCTTAATCAAACAAATACATTAATACTGAAAATTTCAAAGCTTAATTATTATCAAAGTCTTAAAATAACATTATATGCAATATATTACTCTTTATTAATTATATTTATATAAAAATTTCAGAATATATGTAATTCATTATGTTGCACAAGTTTACTTATAAAATTAAAGGCAATTTAATTAATAATAAAAAAAGTTTACCTAAAGTGAACTGTTCAAAATTAACATTTGACACGTGTCAGCTGTCATTCTGTCAACTGATACAAATCATCATTTGACGTACAACATATATATATTTATATATTTAACTAATTTAATAAGTTATTTCTTTATTTATCTTTTTATAGTTTAATGATTTGATATTTTGGAGCAGATATAAAAAAATACAGAATAAATGAAAAAAAAGGGAAATAACAACTTAAAAATTCAACATATGAATATATATTTTAGCTGATTTAGATATTTATTAGTTTTTTATTTCTCAATTTATAATATCATCAACTTATTAAAACCAAATGATTTTTATATTGCTAATTTTCGATCTTTAAAAATTTTGATAAAATTATAGATGAAAAGACTGTTAAATATAAATATAGAATTACAGTTTAGTTAGACCGTTCATATAGAATAACAAATTTTGAATGATATATTAAAAGCTGTAACTTATTCTTAATACTGATAATCAACTAAGTTTATATACTTTTTTTAATCAAATAATAACAGAAAAGGAAACTGAATTAATTGAGCCTTTATCTTGTATGGATTTATTTGGTAATTTATATATAACTTATGCTACCAGTACTTTAGCATAAAAGACTTTTTCCTGAAAAATTTTCACAAAATACTCCTTTTTACTATAAGAAACTTAATAAAGATCAAATTCAAAAATTTAATATTACATTATAAACAACATCTACTTGAATTTAAAGGAGTCATATGAAGTGTAAAATATGCATTTATAACTAAAAATTTATCATGTTTATATAATGAATATTTTAATTTGCAAAATAACAAAGGATTAAAACAAGCAATAATAATTGTAAGTTGGTAAATTTAGTTTATATTTACAAATTTATTATATTAATAATTAAATTATTTTAAATTTTAATATAAAAATACATAATACAATCAACAATCAAATATATGCTAAAGTTTTATTTTAATCTCAAATTGATTAATTTTTTGAAAAATAGAAATCTTAGAAATTTTTGAATTAGTATAATTACAAAAAAAAGATGATGTCATAATATGGGTTTTATTAGCTCAAATGGGAATAAATAGTGCTTTTAGTAATAAAAAAATATTTACAGAATTAGCATCACTAATATTATGAATTAAAACAAAAGAAATATATATATATATATATATATATAAGATATAGATATTAATATAAAAAGATTACGATATTCTGAGTATCTTACATATTTCTTTAGTTTATTATCTGAAAGTAGTTGTAAATATAAAATTTTTTATAAGATATTAGAAAGAATATCTATTTAAAGAATCCAGTATTTTAAAAAATTATTATTATTTATTTTTTAGTTTATATGATTATGATTATTAATTTATATTTAATTTATTTAAGCCAAATATGTGCATCAAATACAGAATTAATTACAGATTCTAATTTAATTTTAGAAAATGTTGCAAAATTTGCATATATAGCAAAAGAATTAAAATAAAAAGAGCTAATTTTGTTAATGACTGATTGCACAAAAATTTGTTCTATATATTCTCAAGAACTTGACTATATTACAGGATTAACTTTACTTTCAAAAGAAGTTTTAGTTTCTAAAATAAATGATATATATGCTAAAATATGATATATTTATAAAAGAAATGCAATTGCAACACAAGTTCAAGTCATTATTCTTAAGGTATTTATTTTTGGAATTTTAATTAAAATGGTTTTTATTTTTTTATAGAGTAATTTTATTCACTATTCCTAATGATTTTTTAAAATACCATTCTCGAACTTAAAGAATAACTTTCTTGTTCAAAAAAAAAACTATAAAGTTACTATATACAGTTATTCTCCTATATAATCATCTCCTTTATAGTCATAATTCCCTTTAATTACATTATTTGTCAGTTACGATCTTATTATATATAAAATTCCTTCTTTATAGTTACAAATGCCTTATAATTACTATCACGCTAAATTGCTATTCAATTAAATAGTAATCATATAAAAAATTCCTTCTTTATAATCACCAGCCAATTATATTAGTATAACAGATAATATAAACTTATAAAAAATCATGAATTTATACCTTAAATCAAGTGATTAGAGCTCCAAAATGATTCCAATTTTCAGTTCTTTTCTGATTGATTAGAATCGAAAAATATTAATAATTTATCATTCTGTAATCATAGGAGGATGAAAATAGCTTGTTAGAATTGTCTCATCGAGACGCATCTAATAGTAGTAAAAGCATATCTTTAGTATTAATAGATAAAAATCTAATTTTCAAAAAAATGAAAAACTAAAATCTTATTTATTAATGCTAAAGATGTGATTTTACTACCATTAGATGCATTTCGATAAGATGATTTTAACAAGCTATATTTTATCCATTTATGATCACAGGATAATGAATTATTAATATTTTTTAATTCTGACCAATTAAAAAAAACTGAAAATTGGAGCTCTACAAGTAATACAAATTATAAAAATCCTTTAAATAAAGTAATACTAATGCATAACTATTTATTCATATGGATAAATTTAATTGTAACATCATATTACACACCTTATTTGTGACATCTTCAGAAAATTAATTAAATTTAGCATTTTTTATAATTTATGTATTTTTATAATTTAAAGTTTATGCATTATGCATTTATTTACGTTATAAAAATTATGTGATTTTGTATGCAGAAATGTGGCTTTGAATTGATAGTGATCATCTATAATCTGTTGCACAAAAATAAAAATTTTCAAATATGCATATATCAATGTGTAATTATATGAAATTTTAAGGTACTTTAGAACTTTGAATAATCACCAATAGATTATGCAATCTATTATATTGCTAGTATTCTTTATTTAAAGAAATAAAAACACTTCAAAAATAACTTGTTACAACAGAAGAAAAGAAAAGTTTGATCCCATAACCCTTCTATAAAGTTTTCAAAATAAATCTATATTGTAGTATTATAAACATCGACAAACGTGACATATCATGACTTAAATTGCCAAAAAATTGAATCAGGATAAAGAGATTCAATGAATGAATAACAATGAATAAATTTTACCAATTCTGATACCTTGCACTATTATGTTCCATTTATCTACACGTTTTGCAGGTATATTTTACGTGAGGCCGCTTTTAGTCAATGATTTATACCTTTTTATCTCTGGGTGTCCCTTGCGTCATGATACTAATAGATATTTAATTCAATCAGGTACATTTTCTTTATCATCGTTAATTTAGATTTTAGAATGTTCTAGAAGATTTTGATTTCGTATTGATCTGGTGTGTGTGATTATTACTTCTTTTTGCCAATTAATAAATTGTTTTAGCCATCCAACTATTTTACCATGCCTGTCATGTTCAATAGCAAGTTGGGCTGCCTGTCACGCAAGTCCTCACACTTCTCCATATTTAACTTTTCTCTTTACTGCATAACATAAAATAGGCATAACAGTTGTAGGTACAGTTAAAGAATTTGGAACAAATGTCACGCCTGAAAAATTTTGCACAGCTTCTTTGTTTACAAAACAACAAGTTTCCTCTAATATGTCCTTTTCTTTTTGATTATCAATGTATCACCGTGAAAGTATCATCTGAATATAAAATCCTGTGAATGTTGAAATCATCATTATTTGAAAATAATGGTGATAAATAACACCATGGAATATATTTGATATGTACAAATAAAGGTATGAAACAGGATTGATTATTATAATGAAATGGATGTATTTTTTGTTTTTGGGCTACATATCTGTAATCTTTCATACTTCACGAATTCTTTTTTCACCAACTTCAGATATCATTAATTTTAACAAAATCTGCTTAGCATTATACAGATCTTTAACAAATCCATCTATTATATTAACACCCAGATCTTATATAAAAAAGTGTTAGAATTTGTTAATAATTTTAATCATACAAATAAACTAATTACCTTAACATTGTCTGATTCTACCTTATTTGCATTAAAGTATAAGCATTGTACCATTTCCATGTGTTCGACAGATAATATAAGGCCCTGGAATATACTATAAAAGAGGTTCGTTATGATAATTGATGTGATATCTACTAACAAAAACCTTGAATCCATATAAGATTACACTTATGTTCAATAATACTAAAAATTTAATCTGTACAAATAAAGGTGATACAAAATAAATAGTGTGATATAATCATATTCAGGAACCCTGATAATATGTGAGGCGTAAGGTATGTAAACATCATTTTATTAACTTTGGGAAAAAGATCATGACCAACTGACATAATTCCTACACAAGTTGACAGAGTACGATACTCAAAAAAATAGTTCTATTGCGCTTCATTTCTGAGACGAATGTTAAGTACAATAATAAGGTCATACAAGGTGCTGTTTGCTAATATCTCGCATTTGATAATGTTATTATAACCTTCAATGCAAGAAGTAGTTTGTATTCCTGTGGTAAATATTTTTGATATAAATGTGTGGGCCCATGCTTGTCAGCTGGGATAAAGAACTCTCATCAAGTAATCTTTTACACTGGGATATTTTTTGGTAAGTTTAGACCATCTTTCATAAAAAGTTTTTCACACAGACTATTACAGCATTGATAAAAATCATGAACAAAATTTTCATATTGATCAGAAAGTTTTAATTTCATGTTCTTGAAAAGGTTTTTGCTAATATGAAAAATACAATGGATTGGATAGGTTTTTTTATATATTTGTTCAATTGCTACATCTAAAGCAAGATCTGCATCAGTAACGAACACTAATAGTTCAGTCATTGTTGCATCTTTAATACATTGTAAAACCCACTTATAAGATTCAGTTATCTCATCAGATACAAAGGCCTGAGCAATAAGACATGACCTTGTATTATTGTCAACAGCAAGGAAAAGCAAAAGTGGCATTTGGTATCAGTTGGTTTTGTGGGTATTGTCATTCATAATAATATCATAATACTCTAACTAAAGAGCAACCTGAGTTGGAGACATTCAAAAAAGTCAGATAAGCCTATTCTTTTGATCAAGTTGAAACTCAACAATCCATTTAGGATCATTTGACTTGTTCTGAATGAGTGTTTTTAGTAAATGAGATGCATCATTTCTTACGTCCGATTTAACCTTAAATTTTTGTATTGCATTAGCGAAATCACAGTCAAGGATAATGTTTTAAAAAAAATCTGATCTGATCTGAATCTGCAGAAATATATCTTTTGACTTTCTTTTTCTGAAAAAATTTCATCCGTTTCAACAATCTTGAGCTAGCACTCAAATGTAACTGATGTTGATCTAAAAAAATTTACATTCAGGTTTGGAAATATGTCAACAATACACCAATTATAGTTTGAAAATTTTATTAATCTTTCAATTTGTTTCGTTGCTTTGATAATGATTGATAAATCAGTTTGTTTGATTTTTTGTAAACTATATTCGAGTATCTTATTATTTGTCTGGTTTTTAATTGTTTCCTCTTTAACTCTCATTTTAAATAAATTACAATATATTTCTATTTTTCAATAAATTGATAGAAAATTTACATAATTTCTGAAATTTTTCGTCTTTTCGTTTCCACTCTGATATGTTCTTGAACAACCTTGTCATATACTATCACTAAATGTGATACTAAAGTCCAGATTGTTTCTTCTTTAACTTGACTAAAAGATTCATCAAGCTTTAATAAATCAATCTCTGATATAATAGCGGTTTGATTTTTCTCCCATTCATCAACTTCTTCCCTTTTACTATCGTTAAATAAGTTAATTTTTTAAAAAAAACTATCATTTTCTATTTCAGTTTCAAGTTCTTCTTTTGTATTTTTTTTTAATTTTTTCTAATAAAAATTGATTATATGATTCTGCGCTTTCAAATTTAAGTGGATTTATCATTGGAGGATTATTTGAGAGCTTCTTGATATTTGTTAATAATATATGTAAATTTTTAGCCATCACAATACTTTGCGATGTTAAGAAAAGTCGGAAAGTTTGTAGGAATTTTTTTTTTTGTGGCACAATATTGTGGTGTCTGCACCAATCATAATAAGGGAAATTCCCCATTCAAATTTTTACCTGAATTTATTAAAATTAAAAAGATGAATTTATCGCGTTATAAAACTTTTAAACCCTAAAATTACATTCAATATTCGTTCGTTATATTAATTCTGACAAAAATTTTTTCTTTAATTTTACAAAACACAAAAGCCAGCAATAAAAAAAAAAAAAAAA
>QKYT01000012.1:7262-18475 GCA_003550305.1 Glomus cerebriforme | reverse complement strand
AAAAAAAAAAAATCTATCGATTCTACGTTATCAAAACGCGTCACGTGATAATGAAATTCCGCTCAAACAAAAAAAAACCCCTTTCCAATAAAAAAAAATTAATAAAAAAAAAAACTGTCGATAAAATATACGAAATAAAAATAATGTTTGTAAATGTTATATACTATGTTATTAAGTATACTATAAAAATGATAAATAAATATTGTGTGATGGTGTTAAATAATTTTAAAAAAATTGTTCAAAATAAATTAAAAAAAGATTTTTTTTTTAAAAAAAATTTTTATATTATATAGAATATTTATATAAAAAAATGTCTTTGAAGGGGTTGACATTGAGCAAGCGGTCATAATCAATTATTATGATCGATAAATTATCTATATATAATAGTCTTCTTGTTGATATGTAACTATCAAATAGAAAAAAAAGGAAAAGTAGTAAGTAAATTTCTTAAAATTTCTCCCCAATGACGTCTAACTCTTTTTTCCCCATTTCAGAATAATATTTACCAGAGTTAACCGAATCAGTAGAAGAAAAGGATGAAGCATTAGCGGATTTTTCAACATCAATTTTGGTTAAATATTTACTCAAAGATTTACTATAGTAATTATTATTTCTAAGAATGGTAGGAATACGAGAAAGTGAAGGAGGTAATTTGGATTGACGTTTAACTTTTTCCTTTGTAGTATTATTAGCCAAAGAAAATTGATTTAATATATATTTAGATTTATTGGATAATCGAATTTTTGAAGTTGATAAAATCCAAATCCATTCATCAATCATACTAGTAATCGTTTTAGCTGAAGGTCTATTAAGTGGTTCTGAATCCCAGCATCTTCTAATTAAATCAGCAACACATTTAGGGATCGGTTGATCATCAATATCAGGACGAGTACCATTAATTATATCAGTAACTAATGCTTTGTCATTAGTATAATCAAAGAAAGGAGATTGATTTGTAGACAATTCCCACATTACTATTCCAAAACTATAGATATCAGATTGTTTTGTGTAATAACCTTTATCAAAAACTTCAGGAGCGACATAAGGTATAACTCCGTATGGATGACCATTAGCGGAAACATCCGAATCGAAACTTAAAGGTATATCAATGATTATTTCTCTAAATTTCTTTTTATAATTTGATTTTTTTTTGTTATTCTTTAGAATACGTGAATTGTTTCTTTGATGTTTTTTTAATACATTTCCGGTATGTAAATCACCATGAACAAATTCATGATTGTGAAGTAAATCAAGAGATTTTGAAACGTCTCTAAGGATGGATAATCTATCCAACCATAATAAAGTAGAAGATTGTTTGCGTAGAAAACTTCTAATATCACCATCTTGTGCGTATTCTAATACTAACATATAACCTTCAGTAGGATGGTTTGTGAAACCATAACATCTGACAATGTTACTATGATTTACAGCACCATACAAAAAGATTGAAATTTGTTCTCTTAAAAATTCTGGATTAGAAATTTGACCATTATGTAAACGTTTGAGCACGACATCAACAACACGACCGGGCTCAACCCAAGTACCAGAATAAACCGAAGCGAATCCACCATTAGCCAAGTATTTTATGTCTACCAAATCCTCAAAAGGTATCCATAATAAATAAGATTGTTTATTTGTTGCAGTCAATTGAGATTGCTGTATAAAATTATCTATATGTTCATTTTCACTTGTCCAATCCGTAAATTTCGATTCAAATTCATTTGAAGAACATGATTGACAATATTTATAATCTGTTAATGCTTGTCCACATTTCAAACATATCCCATATCGTTTACGTCGTATTTTCAAATCTTTATCATCTGATCGTGGTATCTAATGTTTGAGGTGAGAGATGAAAAGAGTAGGAAAGAAAAAAAAAGATTAATAACGTTCGCTTGTGAAAAAAAAACAAAAAATTAAACCGATGACAAATAAAATATATTTACATTTGATTTCTTATTAAAATACCAAGAACAACATCCAAGTGCAGCAAGTCTATTTAAATCCATTTTCTAGTATTATCGTGAGGTATTTTTTTTTTNTTTTTTTTTTTAAAAAAAAAAAAAAAAAGGGAATAAAATTTATAAAAGTTTTTTTTTTTTTTTTTTTTGAGGGAAAGGACTGAACCGAGGAATTATTTATATTACGCCAAATTTGCACTAATATAATTCTAATATAAAAATGGATTTATGATAGTGATTTGCGATTGGTCAAAGCTGTGTATCAAACAAAAAAAAAAAATACCGTAAATATAAATAAATGACTAGCCATCATTATTATTATACTGTATTCGGGATCACATTCACTATAACAGATAAGAACTATAATAATTACCAATTTTGTTACCGATTTTTACCGTAGAATTTTTTTTATATGACACATTGGCACTATGATACGGAATTAATTTTACCGCCCACTCTACATATAGAATAGAAAAACTTTAAATAAGATAAACTCAAGTACGACAGTCAAACGATGTGGACATTTAATTTAAACAATACAGACTAAACGATCAAAAAACCGTTAAAAAATTCATGCTAATAATTACTTAAAAGAGGTTTATTAAAAAAAATGTCAGATGTGTGTCATATGTTAATTCAAAAGAGAACAAAGATTTTTTCAGTGAAAAAAGTAATAATAAATGCAAGTAGTGCATCAGAATATGTAAGTTTTACTTCTTTTAAGGTATTCATTTCATGATTTATTATAAAAAAGCCGCATCATCTAAATTTAATTAAAAAAGTTATTTTTTTTTTTTTGATTTTTTTTAATTTAAAAAAAAAAAATGCCTTCTTCTGTTAGGTCGGATTATCACAGTACTCAAATACTTAACAATGAACATAATGAACATCAACAAGTAAAAGAACTAGTTGAACATAAACCAATTCAGGATACATTATCTATAGAATTAAATAATAGTAAAATCCATGCATTATGGACAGATTTCGATTCAGAAAATTTGTCGACTAAAGTAATTTCCGCATCTCATTGTACAAATGGATTTGTCGCCACAATATTACAAGCATATTCCTCAAATCAACATTTATTTCTCACTCCTGATGATGTTTGGTTAGTTATAGCGCAAGGAATTTCTCAACATATTAATAATAATGCAGAAAAATATCGACAACGTATAGTAAATCATCAAGGTCAGAAACGGGTAGAAATTTACGGACAAGATTTATTAGAAGATAATGAAGAAAATAATTGGATTACATTATTTGATAGATTAAATCGTGCTATGGATGAACTTATTACGATTAAAGACCTTTTAACTTGTAATTTTTCTACGAGTACAAAATCGACTAAAATCTCAAGTGAATTAGTAATGTTAAATTCTGTACATTCTAATTCTAGTTATAATACGATTAATAATCTTTCCTTTAAATCTGGTATTCATAAAATAACGCTCGATGGTACATTAGATGATTGGTTAAATATTCAACAAAAAATTTATTTTTTAAAAAAATTATCATTAGATTTAGATTTTTGGTTAGATAGATTAGAACCTGTAATTAATCAATTTATTTCTACTTATAAGGGTGATGTTGACTTAAACTTTTGGAACACCGTCGCTATTGTCGGTAAAGAGGATAATATCACATTAACTGGATGGATATCCGCTTTCTTTCCTTATGCCAAAGGAAATATTCCGTTAGATGTTAATTGTATTCGTGTTTATGATATTCCTGATGGTAGAATTTCAATTCCTTTTGTTAATGAGAATGATTCTTCTAATATTAAAATAATTTCTGGTTTTTTTGGTACAAAGCAAGAATTACAAAGAGAAAATAATGAGATAATCGTATCTCCCGTTATCGGTTGGGTAATCACCGATTTATAATCCATGATATTTCAAGTTTATTTTTAAATATTTAGAATTATTTAGATTTCACTCTAATTATAGAGTTTTTATTTATTTGTTTTTTCTTTTTTCAACCTACATTTTTTTAAAAAAATAAACAATCATCAAAATATTTTAAAATATTTTAAAATGTTAATAATTTTACAAATAAAGATTTTCATAAACTTTTGTAAGTTTTATCATTAATAATATGGCAATAGTTGTACAAATAAAACAACTATTTAATATTTTCTAAGATGAAGGGTTCATACTGTATTAATTAAAGTTTGACCAAGTATCTGATAATGTAATTGATTTCATAGAGATGCATGAATAAATGAAACACAAAGTGATAAGTTAAAACGCGTGCGTTGATGAACAATGGCGAAAAGGGTTGGTTGCACAAATAAACGTCATGAGTTCTATTGAAGGCATGTACTTTCTTATTTAGGATAATTATGTGGTACGTTACAATTAACGACATAAATATTTTATTAGCATTAAAAAACTGTTATATATATAGATATGTACGTTAAGGTATGGTGGGACTTGAGGCGAGCTAAAAATAAAACGGCATAATTTTTTTCATGTGTTTATTAATTCCGAATGCGTTAATTAATATTCCGTCCGGCATATCTAAGTTTTCATCATGTGCACGTCTTCATTTAATATTTTAACCGAAATTTCGAATTTCATTTTTCTAGAAAAATACAGGGTATCATAATTCTCATACTAAAAAAAAAATTCATTTTAATCCGGTTTGTAACTGGTTAAACAGTTCCAAGACTTCTAATTAAGTGTAATTGTTTATTTATTAAAGATTGGGTTGTTTATTAAACACAACTATCATTAGTATCATATATTGTGCAACACATTTTCTTATAGTAATTCCTCCTTCATAATTCAATGAGGATTTTACCGAAAAAAATCAATCCTTTCCCAAATTGATCCGTCAGAGATCCGTTGAAGATCCGTTATTTATATCTTGCCATTATCCCGTTATAACTTTTAACAGTTTTATCCGTTAGATGGCTTAAATTGTTGTCATAACATCATTAATTCCGTTTCTCAACAATGTTTTCGTAAAATAGAAAGGAAACTTCGGAGAGATTTTTACGTTACCTTTACTTACTGAAGTAATGATGATATAGATTAATTGGCCCTATTAAAAGTTCTTTGAACATTACAACAACACAACATTGGCCTTAAATCTTAAAGGTTTTATGCAATTTTTTTTTTAACTTTTTGCGTTATGTTACTTTAACATTATTAAATATTGAAGTGAAAAATTTTATATTTTACCAGCATTACGGAGTATGCCTAAGTTAACTCGGGCCTGCACTATAATTTGGTCTAAATAAATACTGTATTTTAATTTTATTATTTTCAAAAAGTTTCAACCTATCATTTTCCAAACTTAATTCGCGCCTCTCGGCATCAGGAAATTTTTTATTTATATGAACAATGATATATAATTTTAAAATATCCTGAATTAGACCACATAAGGGTTTATTTATTAAGAAAATAAGTATTATTTTTAAAAAATACTAAGAATAAATAATTGTAAATTGCATTTGCTAAAATAAAAATAAATCAAATTCCATAATTTGATGTATGAATCTGTCAAGCGAACAAAGAATCTATTTTTTCTTCTTTCTTTCTTATCTTTATATAGAATTATAAAGAAATGAATGTAAATCCATTTTTATATTACAAAATGTGAATTTTTAATTGGATAATTTATTTTTAAAAAACGTTTAACAGTTTAACTAAAACTGCAGTGTCACCATTTCGTATTAATTTAAAAGAAAAATATTTAGCAATTGCAAATTACAAATTAAAACAAGTTCTAGCAAAATGATTGGCTCTCGAATTACACGTTCGAAAAGTAAAATTACACAGAAAAATAGTAGTGATAAAACTGATAATGATAATTGATTGCAGGAAAAAAAAATTGTGTTTTCAATGTGGAAAAACTGACGGAACGGATAAAATAAATTATTATCGTATGATGCATTGCTAAATGTTAATACAATTTGAATGCAAAAAAATCGTCAACTACCTCATTTTCTCAATCAAATCACGTGATAAAATATAGAGAAATTCAGGAAAAAAAGATAATTTCAAATGTTGTGATTTTTTTATGTTCATATAAACATGTTTAAATATATTAAAATATATTCCCTTCTCAACATTAAAAATACAAGGAACTGAATCTCTTTTAAATTTCTATAAATGTAATATTATTCAAACAAGCTGATCTTAATTTGATATTCCTCATTTATTTAATTTAAAATTCTTAAATATCAGCATGATTAAAGCAATTATTCATATTCTATAAAATTATAATTACAAGGAACAATTGATAATATTTTGACTGAAATAAGCCGAAATGTTCAATTCCTCCTTATATTTCTCTTCAAGATTACTTGTAAATAGTTTCAATTTTGTAAATTCACCATTGTTGGAAGAATATTTGTTTTATAAATAAAATTCTTTTAAAAGCTGCTTTATTTCTACGAGATCTCATGTGTCTATCAATACGTGACTGATTTCTCACGATCTTAAACACTATCTTAAACATTCCAAATTCCTTTGAACTTCAATTTTGCCAATCCATAATTATCTTCATGACTTTAGTCAATGTTTTGTGAAATGTTATATCCACCGGACATTTATTATTAAATTTCTTTTTTGTAAAATATATCTATAATAATCATCCATTAAAGCAAATTTATAAATTTGTTTTTTTTTATATCGAAAGAAAATTTATCTTATACTGTACTGTATGTTGAAAAAGTTAATTTGATTTTTTGACTTTTTAAAAATTCTTTAGATTCTTCTAATAAAAAGGATATAATATTAAAATAAAGATTTTTTCTGATATTCTTTTATTTGATAACGGTAGATTGGCATCACAGTTTCACACCAATATAACACGAAAAATGAGAATTTTAATCCATAAACATGAGATAATTCATGATAATATTGTGGGAAGAATGTTTTTATATCATTTACTTTTCTGATAATAAAATAGACTTCGTTTTATATACTGTAATGGTTAGTCTTTGAAAATCAATAATCGGTGGACGAAATACAGATACGAAAAAAATTTATAAGCACAGTAAAAAAAAAAGTAATTAAATGAATATTTATTAAAATGTTACACCCGTATTTGAAACATCAAATTTGGCTTTATTTGTGAACCTGGGATTATATTGCAACACTCATATATATCAGGGTACGCCATGATTATCCCAAAAAGATCATTAATAAAGAAAGAGAATAAAATGAATATAAGATAATCATAAAATAATTCAATAAAGAAGATGAGAGGAAATGAGAGCTCCAACGTATCATAATTGATCGAAACTCCAAATTGTAAAACTGTGGGATAATAGATGAAAATTTTGAAGTTCTGGACGAGGCGATTACATGAATATTTTTCGTGTGGCTATTCATTCAACTGCAATTTAATATCCAATTTTCTTTCAAAAATTTTAATGATTTTATTAGTACTACGAAAGGCGGATAACATAGTTTTTTCAGCTGTTTTACTAATATTTATTTTACATAATTTCACTTTGTAAAGCGAGCCTACAGTATGTATGACAGCTACGAATCAAATAACATATTTATTTTACTTCCGGTATTACCATAAAATTTGGCCTGAATTAATCAGCCTGAATTAATAAAAATTTTAAATAATAAACATAAAATTTCTCTCTTTTATTTGAAAATGTTTTAATCTCACCACAGGTGATTATCACCGCACTGCTTAATTCTGGCCGAAAATTATAATTTTGGCCAGAGTTAAAAAAACAAAAAAACAAAAAAAAGCATTGGCCGTAAAAATGATAATTTAATTAATAAATATGCAAAATAAATATGTTTAGATATTAATCGCACTAAAATTTTGAAAATTTAGATAAAAAATTTTTTTTTAGAACATTTTACTTGTAAAATCAAACTTTTGCATTTTTTTCAAAAAACTATTTAAATAGTGATCTTTTTAACCTATAAAAAACTTGTTTTACTTATAAATTTACATATTTGTTTGATTAAGTTAATATTTTATCAAAAATTGAAGTTGAAAGGGACTCTCCCTATGCCTATTTCTTTCAAGAAGTTTGGAAAAGAAAAGTTGCTTTTTTTATGATTTTCAGTCTATAAAAGCTGGTATTTAGTCATAGAAAAAGTGTTTCTACAATTACTAAAGTTAACTAAAAACTTTAAGAAGTATGAATAATAGTTTCTGGCTTAGCAAGTTACTTTACATGACAAGTCTTTGATAACTTCCAGTTATTTACATCTCTTTATTTTATTAATACTAGAAGGGTTATTTGCCCTATAAAAAAATCTGTGTGATTTTTGTTAAAAAACTATCCAATTAAATTCACTATGATTTTTGTAAATTTTGACTATACAATAAATGTGCTAAAAATTGCAATAAATCACACAATAATTGTATAATAATTTATACAATAATTATCTTATTTTTAACCTAAATTTATACAATTATTATCTAATTTTTGTGCCAAAATTTATGCTGAATTTTAAGAATTATGATGAGTCAAATTTTGGTCAAATTTTAGAAATTATGATAAGGTGAATTTTAGGAATTATGGTAGGTATAGTTTTAAAGTAGGTTAAATATTAGAACTGAATTTTAGAAATTATAATGGATTAAATTTTAGTTCAAATGTTAGGAATTATGACAAGACAAATTTATAGTAGGCATAGTTAATAATATAGTAAACCAAATATTAGGACTGAATTTTAGAAATTATTATAATAGGTTAAATTTTATAGTAATAATAAGCAAATTATAATTGAAGTGAATTTATAAGTTTTTATTAATTTATAATATAAAAATATACAAAATATTTCATAAATAAATTACTATATCTGATATTTAATATAAATTATAAATGTAAAAAACTGTAAAAGAATAAAAATAATAAAAGTACATTAATAAATTATTAGTATTAAGATAAAAAAATATGAAATTAGTAAAAAAAATAAATAATTAGTAGTGTTAAAAAGAAAATATTTAATATTATGTTAATAATAAAAAAAATATGTAGTAAAAAAAGCAAATTAGTAACATTAAAATGTAAAAAAATTAGGAAAATAAATAAAAAGATAAAAGAAAACAAGTTTTTCTTATCTAATACTAATATTTTAAAAAGAAAGTTGAAGAAAATTAAAAGGTTAAAAAAAATAAATAAAATATTTCATATTATATTTATTTTAAGTTTGAATTCATCTAAAAATATCTGGTAATCTAAAAAAATAAAAAAAAAAATAAAAAAAAATTATATAATTAGATTAGTCAATCTAATTAAACTCAAGTATTATACATGAAATATATTTCAGATATTTTAAAAACTTTATACCCCTCTATGTATAGTATTTACTAGTATATTATACTTTAGATATAGGCCAAAACTCCCAAAATTTGCAAGATACTTAGAATACTATAGCCTATAATATATGGCAAATTTTTTTTATCAATAAAGCTAAATACTATATACTGTATATATACAAAAATAAAAAAAAGTAGGTTATGATGTGATTACTATTCTGATGAGCTAAAATAAGCATTTATAAAGTATATATATATATAGTATAATTTTAAAAGATCTAAAAGTATTTTATTATAAAAATATTAATTTTAATTATATTTTACCTAAAAAATTCCAATACAAAAGTATTTTTATTTAAATGAAATATACATCAGAAAGTTTTTCAATGTGTATCTAATGCATCAATCTACGTTATGTGATAATTAATGCTAAATACAAATCTTATATCAATTATCGTTATTTAAAATCATATAGTACAATGTATAAAACAATATCTTATATCAATTATTGCTATCTAAAATGGTTACCCCTACAGACACATCAGGAGTCAATTTTAACAATTGTAATATGATCATGTATTAGTGCATTAAAGTAGGATTGACGCGTATTTATGTGTGTGCACGTGATGTTTCTGATGGGTTTGTAGGGGTTTTCATCTAAAATTGTGTAGTATAATATAATGTTCTGAAAACAATCTGATCTGATCTGAATCTGCAGATTTGATCTGAAACGGATTCAGATCAGTTTGCAAATTTGAGATCTGTAGATCTGATCTGAATCAAATAAATCCAAACTGAATCCAATCCGATCAGATTAGATCATGGTACAAAAAAATTTGGATCTAATCTGATCAGATTTAGATCTTTATATATTAAATATGATAAAATAAAAAAAAAATATTTTTTATTTTTTAATTTTTATCTTTTTTTTTAAAAACAGAATCTGAATGAATGAAGAAACCTGAATGAACAGTTCTTGAATAAATTAAAGGTAAGTTTATTCTTTTATTTACTTTATTAATTATTAGAAAATATAATTAATGTTTATGTTTTCCTTTTTTTTTTTTTAGGAAACTGAATGAATAGATAAAACCAAACGACTGAGATCTTAGATGAACATAAAGTTTATTCTTTTTTTACTATTAATTATTAGGGAACGTAATTAATATTCCCTTTTTTCTTTTTTTTAGAAAACTGAACGAACGGATGAAGCTGAATGAATAAAACTTAAATAAACAAACTAAAAAGTTAATTTGTTTATTTCTTTTATTTTTTTTACTTTCAAGAAATATAATTAACATCTTTTTTCTCTTTTTTTAGAAAACCAGATGAACAGATAAAGCTAAATGAATAGAATTTGAATGAACAAACTAAAATTCATTTTTTTCATTTTTTTTACTTTCAGGGAACATAATTAACGTCTCCCTTCTTTTTTTTAGGAAACTGGATGAATGGATGAAGCTGAATGAACAGAACTTGAATGAATGAACTAAGAGGTTAGTTTATTTATTTTTTTTATTTTTTTACTTTTAGAGAACATAATTAACATCTCCCTTCTTTTTTTTTAGAAAACTAGATGAATGGATAAAGCTGAATGAATAGAACTTAAACGAACAAACTAAGAGATTAATTTGTTTATTTTTTTTCATTTTTTTTACTTTCAGAAACCGTAATTAATGTTTCTCTTCTCTTTTTTTTTAAAAAACTGGACAAATAAATGAAGCTGAACAAATAGAATTTGAATGAATGAACTAAAAGGTTAGTTTGTTCATTTCTTTTTATTTTTTTACTTTTAGGAAATATAATTAATGTCTCCCTTTTTCTTTTTAGAAAACTGAATGAACAATTAAATTTAGATCAGATCAGTTTCAGATTTGAATCAGTTTCAGTTAAGGTTTTCGGGCAAAACTCATTTTGGATTTTGCGAAATGGCGAAACTCCAAATAGTGAAGTTGAAACTATTGACAAAACGTTTCGCCATTGGCGAAACTTTAACAATTG
>QKYT01001199.1:4427-16885 GCA_003550305.1 Glomus cerebriforme | reverse complement strand
AAGCAAAGAGATAAAATGGAAATAAATTAAGATAAAAAGTGAAACAAAGATAAAACGAGAATAAAGATCAAAATAAAGAAATAAGATTAGTNTGGTACAATAAGGAGTANAAAGCAAAAACGAAAATGAAGNCCTAAAAACATACCTTTACTAGAACAAAGATGTCAGCTACTCAAAATCTAAATGTTGATTAGGCTCATTTATCCCGGCGCAACGCGACAGGTTACTGCTAGTATATAATTAATATATATACGTTACTTATAGGTTAATTAACCAAATTTATAAGTAACAGTTACTTTACCAACCCTAATAATCACTTAATGTTTCATCAATTCCTTCTACGTCTTCTTGAAAACCATCTGATTTTTACTGTTAACAATACAAGACATTATTAAAGAAAATAAATTTAAGTATATGTACAGTATATATATATGTATATATATATATAATAATGACAGGTTGTTTAGTTTGGGTAATATAAATCACAAAAAGGAGATTTTTCTTAGAAAAAGGAAATTGTTTTGGAGATCATGTTACACATGCATAATTATTTTATTTTTTTTTACAACCTTCCTTTATCATATTTATTAACAAGATCATTAACTTTATTCTTTTCGATTTCATCTATATTATCAAAGCGGATACTGTATAAGTATATTTGAAGATTTAAAGAAAACTGTTTACTACATATTTACCATAATATTTTAAATTTTATTATTTATTATTGGGAGTGATTTCTTTATTGCTTTTATTGTTAATATATTTTATTTATGATAAATAACTAAATAATAAACTTTAAACTTTATCTGAAAGTATAGTTTGGATATTTATGAAAATCTATACATAATACAAATACTCAATTAATATTAACAGGATTATATCAGTTAATAGTATATACCTAAGAGTATCTTAGTTTATTAACTCCATTTATCATTAACTGAACGATTATTAATTATCTATAATTTTTACATTTTCTCGTTGTTATATAGTTTAATTTACAGTACATGATTTTTATGTTGTTATGTTATAAAATGTGTACAATTTTATTTTCTAATCATTCAGTGAAAATTTATATTTACAAAGTTGTGGATCAAAAAATAAATAATGTATCGATTTTGATAATGACAGAAAAAATAATAATTTTATTTTTGTTAAAGAAAGTATACGGATAAAAAAAAAAAAAAAAAATACGAAAATGTAAAATATGCTAGCACATGACCCATGAAAATAGTAAATGATAAAAAATCTAAAAAATTATATATGATAAAAAAAATGAAGAGGCTTCTCTTAGGAAGTTTAATGTGAGTTCTATTTAGTATTACGTTAAACCTTATTTTTAACCTTTAACTAAATATATATATATATGAAAAAAAGAATGATTTATGTATACAGACCAATTGAATGATTATTAATTTTTTGTTGAAAATTAATTAAAAAAGATTGTAGTAAATTCTATTTGAAAAAATATTCTTTTTTTTTTTATGAAATATTATTAATTATTATATTGCTTTAGACGTGGACGGTTCCAACAAAACCGAAAATCATCATTATTAGTCCACACATGATGCTTAATAGCACGTTCTTTTCAATAGAAGCTGTACCATTTTTTTTAATACTGGGTAGTAGTTCCTGTACCAGCACCAGCACCAGCACCAGTAGTAGTAGTAGTAGTAGTAGTAGTAGTATTACCTCCTTGAATATTAGATCGGGGAAGTTTAACGTTTTCAACATAAGGTTTATCACCTGTACACACACTCACACTTTCCGGGTGAAATTTAGCTTTTAAAACAATATCCATAGCTACGGATGTCATTGAAGAAGATTTATTAAAAGCATCATGTTCTAAAGAAGCAAAACCGGATGTTGCAGTTGTATTTTGTACCCAAATCGAAAAATTCCCTGGAATCCAACTTAAATCATAAGTTGGATCTGAATTTGATTCCCAATCAAATGTATCANGATTCCAAATTGCAATTTTATATCCAAGTTGTGTTAAAATTCCACGAACTCTATCATCAATATCTCCTTGAGGAGGTCTAAACCATTTAGGTGTAAGGCCAACAGCTTGTTTAATTGCCGTTTCTGTCCATTTTATTTCAGCTATAATTTCTTCAGTAGTTTGTGATGTAAGAGCTGTGTGTGACCAAGTATGTACTCCAATTTGATGACCTAAAAAAAAAAATAAATAAAAAATAAATAAGAAATAAAAAAATATAACGCATCCTATATTATTATTTAATATGTTTAGACCGTAAAAATTTACCACTATCAACGGCTTGTTTGAGAATTTGGGGATTTTCAATAACTCTACTTCCAATTGCAAAAAATGTTGCCTTAATACCTCTGGTATTAAGAGCATCGAGAACTTTCAATGTATTTTGTCTAAAGAAAAAAAAAATTTTTTAATTAATTATATACGTGATTACAAATGAGTATATAATATATATATATAATTAATCAATAATTAATACTTACGTAGGGCCATCATCATAAGTTAAAGCCCAATCTGAAAAGAAATTAGAAAAATAAAAATTAGCAAAATTATTAACAATTATATATTTTTATATATTATTGANTAAATTATTATTTACCTCCTTTATTTGGACAATGAGTGAAATCAGATTCGGGTCTTGTACAAATTGTGCATGACCAAACGCAAAAAGTGTCAACAGGAGCACAAGGAGTTCCAGCAGGTCTAAGAGGAGCTTTCGCCAATTTAGTTTGATCTACAAGAGCAGTCCAAGAAGCGACAGGTGGTGGTGGTGTATCAACTGGAGGCCATTNNCCTGGAAGTTGTGCTTCGACATTTAAGGTTGTAGTGGTTAATGCTAGCAATAAAATTGAAATCGCTGAGAATAATTTATTCGTGTACATTTTTTTCTTCGAAAAAAAAATAAATTGGTAAAAAAAGATGGTGTATTTATACTTTTTTTTAAAAAAAAAGAAAGGAGAGAATTGTGTAAAAAAAAAAGCAAATCGAATTTGATTGTCTAAAAACCGGTGAAAAAAAACCGGTGAGTGGTAGCATTTATATAAGTTTACAATATGAAATATGTTTCAAAGAAAGTCAATAATAATCAATTTAATCCTATTAAGGGAACAAAATTATTTTTATTAACAAAGTGTTGAGGTTCTTTTAAGTTACAGTACATGATATACCTTATATAATTGGTCCAATAGTACATCATGATATAATATAAAAAAATATACAATAAATAATCAAAATGCAGCTTGAAAAAAATAGAGAAGCAGTTTTAAACAATTAATTTATTACGGAAATTCTTGGCTTTTTTCTTTCCTTAATTAGTCAGTTTTAATTATACATTACCAGTAATGTGCATTTACCATACATAAGAAAAAAAGCTATTTCAAGAAATTTTATATTCTGGGGGGTTAAGATTGATAAATGTTTTTTATCAACCAATATACGCGTTTTTTATGTTTATTTGTGAAATTAAATTTAAAAGTACAGTAATTTTTAACCATTAATTCTAAAAGATTTTTTTTAAATAAAGCTTAATATTTTAACAATAAAAGACATGTTTACTAGATAATTTTATACTTTAAAATATAAATTTTATGCTTTAATAACATTTATACAAAAAAATATAATGACAAAAAATTTAAAGAACATAAAGATTATTTTTCTTTATTTAGAAAAAAAATTTAAAGTGCGAAAGTAGTTTGAATTTTTACCGACCAAAATTACGATTGGCTTATTGCGCCACAAAATCACATGGGGTAATAGTGATATGCTATTAGATCGGGTAATCATAATATTTGTAAATTTTATATTATATAGTACCAATAATTTATCTGGTAGTTATAGGAAAAGTTACTGATTCTTATAGATAATTATATTTTTTTCTGATTCTTTCATTAGATACCGTGCCTCATATCCATAAAGATGCAGGCAAGACGATCCGCTCTTTGGGGGAGGTTTACGTTATATAAATAAAAATAAAAAATAAAAATAGCAATAAATCATAATAACTTTTGTAAGACCAAGTTACGACTAAGAATATGTTGAGTTTGCGACTAGAAAATCTCAGATTTTATTGGTTGCTAGTATTTACAATGTAAACAATTCATATATTGAATTGATCAGTAAAATTTTATCTACCTAACACCTATAAAAAATTATCCGCATATATTTTATTCCTTAAATGGTTAGTTAAAATATAATCGAATGAAACTTTATTTGACCAATTTAAAGAGATCTTTTTCCTCAATCAATTTTTAACGGTTTGCCAAGAAAAGCGCCAAGAAAGTGCCAAGAACCTTTTTTAATTAAAGTTAATTTTTTTTTAAACTTTAATTTACTATTATAGAAATTCTGTTTAAAGTACCTTGCCAAACAATTAAACGTTGCTAACGAATAAGTTTTGCTCAATGCTCACAATGTTCATTATTTTTGAATAGACTAAAAAAAACATGCGGTATATTTCGGTCTGTTTACAAAGGATTGTTGTAGCCCAAACTCTACCATGTCCCAAGTTAAACTTGTGAAACCCCTTGTAAACTTATCCGAAACTTGTTTGGTTTGGGATATGGTTAAATTTTGGACACAGGATTGTCCCAAGTCGGATTTGGGACATGCGATGGTTACATTTGGACTACAACAGGATGGTAAGAATTTCATTCATGAATTTTTTTTTAAAAAAAAATAACTAAAAAAACTAAAAAGGATTACCAAAAACAATAATCTATGCAACAGAAAAAAAAAATAAACAATTTTTAATTTGGTTTAGATTGCATTTTTTTCATGCAAACATTTTTATAAAATAAAATCTTGGCATAAATGAAATAGGTTAGCGCTTTTATGATCAACAATTGTTTTTCCTATTTTAAAATAACTTGTGTGACGGACTTGTAATCATAACAACGTCAAATATTTATTATTTTTATTAGGGGGAGGCGTTAAAAAAAAATTGATACTAGTGCATTTCTGGTACGAAATAAATTTAATATAAAATTATCTGTTATTATTTGAAAGTCACGTGCTATTTTCTATTATTTATCGTTTAATATTCGACTAGAATTTGCTTGCGGGGACTTCGTTCCCCATATTATTGCATTGCGACAAAAATACAAATAATTATAAAAATTTCAGCATAGAAATCAATAAAAGGTTGAATTCTATTATTTATTTAAAATTGTAGTGATATTCTTAATGTTTTTATAAAATTCAAAGTATAAAGTATTTTAAATATATATAAAATGTGTCCCGCCTCTATTTGTCAGAACTTAAAAAAAAGTAGTGTTACAATCCGTGGATATTCCCCATCCGTTTATCCGGATGTTCCGTAGCAATCCGAGGATATCGATTTTCCTAGCGTAACCTGAAAGAAATGTCACGAAAAATCACCATTTTTTACAAAGTGAAAAGTCTATTCGTCACGCACTGTCACATGTACGCCACACTTAGGATCGGATTATCCTATAAAAATAAAAAATTACCTAAATATAAATAAAATTTTTCTTATGAATTATTACTTCACTTTAACTACATTAATCATGCATTTCTTTTTAGTGCTTTATCTAAAAAAAATCAGATCATCTAACTAAAAAAAAATTATTTAAGAAAAAACTACTCTTTTGAATTCTATTTTCATATTTATTATAATCGAACCTAAAAGGATAACTAAAAATAATTAATTTTTTTTTTTTTTTTTTTTTGAAAAAAAATTATTTAATAAATTAAATAATTAGTGATCGAAAATAAAATCCGACCGATTTACCGCAGCTCGAATTCCCATTTCGAAACCAAACTGCAAATAAAAAAAAATAATAATATTTAATTAATAAAATAATTAAAAATAGTTAATAAAATTTAACAATCGAAGGAAAAATAGAAAACCTCCCCCGATTTACCTTTCGGCGCAGCATGACGCATTTTCTTTAAAATTGATCATACGATTAATATAGGTCACTAATCGATTGTATTGATCAGCAACTACCATTGCATTTTTTTTGGAGAAAGGAAATTGTTTTGGAAGATCATGTTACACGCGCATAGTTAATTTTTTTTTTAGGATCTTCCTTTATTATAATATGTTAGCTATTGAAATAGTTTATTATTATTTTTTTTTAAAAAAAAATAAATACGTTAGGTAATAAAAATTAATTCACATCATTGTGTAGATTTTGATAATGTCAGCCAATTTTAAATTTATGTTCCTTAAATACGTAAAAATGGATGAATGTACACAATTTATCTGAAGAAAATAAGAATTTTCCGCCAGTATAAATAAATGAATACATTTTAAATATTTTGACTCTTCAAATTTTTCTAATAACCTTACAAGTATGGGTGGTGGTGGTGATGAATCCTGATCTCAATTCTTAACGTAAGAAATTAACGTTATTTTTATCACGTAGTCATGTAATCATATACCTGCGCCATGACTACATAACTATGTGCGTATTCACTGCACTCATGTAGTCATTACCAATCATTAATAAATTTTCTTGTAATTTTTAAAATCAAAACCTTTGGCAAATTGTATCGAATGAACTTAGTAAAGCCATTTCTTTAATAATTTTTCACCAGTGAACAAAGCAAGCAAACAATTCTAAATTACAAAATAAAAAAATCAATGCAAAAACGCCATTCCTAAAGGAACTAATTTTTTTGATGAAAGATTTAAAATATAAACAAATGTAATTATTTTTTTTTATAGCTCAACATTTAAGTACTTGGGCTGCATCAATAATAGGTTTTTTTTTTTTTTTATAAAAATAATTTTAACTAATAAATTCATATGTTGTGTTTCAAGTGTTGATTTGGATCAACTGACAGCGGACGCACATCAGATTACTAATGCTGGCCAAACTTCTTAGGGCATTATAAATATCAGCCTAAATGGGTCCATAATTTAGGATGGTCGACATCTGACGCACAATATTTACAGTATTTAACAATTTAGGAACATAATATAGATACACCACCAAGTTTTTCTATATTTGCTAACAAAACAACAAGGAATAATAAAACCATTTCGCATCCGACCTTCATCAATCCAAATGAAATCGATTTGGTATTGCATTTTCTAATAATTTAGAAGGAAGTAATATGAACAATATCCTTTACATCATTTAATTGAACAAATCACTAATCCAAATTTACAAAAATTCGTGATGTTCCGTCTAAGAAAAGAATGAAAAAATGCTGTAGAGAAGCAAAATTCTGATGCAAGAAATTGAAGAAAATAATAATCTATCCGTGAACAGGCGCAAATGGCTATTTATGTGAACAAGCGGGATACTATCAAAAGAAATGTCCAAATAGTAAGGAAAGATCATGTTAATATGGCATATTAGATAATTATTGAGATCTTTATATAGTGCACATTTAGTAATTAATGATTTGTTTGCATTGTATATTACTTTAATTAGAACAAATGATCACAATATTACAAAAACATGTAGAATTATTTTTTTGTCTTCAAAACTTGACATTTTTATTCTAATAAAACTATCATTGTTCCTCAATAATCATAATAGAACATTCATCGGAAAAAAAATTCTGATTATTTGTTTATTTTATTATATAAGAAATTGTAAATTTTATATTAAATCGTAAAGCAAAATTTCTTGTTAAAGAATCATAATGCTGGTCAAAATTAGGTCTAGAGGCTTTATTTTGAGGGATGAGGATCGTTAGATCAGGATGTTTTAACGTATGCGATAAAGCCGTGATGTCACATAACGGTTTATGAATTATTATTGTGTTATTTGAAATTCTAACTTTGATATTAAATCAAAAATAAAATAAATTCACTTTATATCATATCAACTTTAATTTTTTATTTAAAAATATGTTTGAACTATCATAAGTTAATTTGCAAAAAAAAAAAGCGAAAAAAAATGAAAATAATTTAACTTTTTTTATAATTTTAAAAATTTCTTGATTTAAACTTAACGATTAATTCATTACAACTTGAAATAGCATCAGCGCTGTAATTAAGAGGCGCTTTCTTATCTGCCAATTCAAGGTCATATTTTCTATAAACCAATGCTATTAAACATTTTAATTCTATCATTGCCAATTTTCTTCCAGGACAAATTCTAATTCCTCCCCCAAACATACTAAAAGTATTTTTAACATGTTGTTTTTCAAGTAAATATTTATTGCTATCTTCAATATTATAAAATCTATCAGGATCAAATTTTTCAGGATCAGTCCAATAATCCTTATTTCTCATTATTGCAAAATAAAATAATGAAAACTGTGTATATTCTGGCCAATTGAATCCTCCAACTTTATCTTTCTCAACATTAACACGACCAATTGAAAAAGCTATAGGACAAACTCGAGTTACTTCTTTAATAACAGCATCGCAATAGTGTAATTGATCAAGATCTTTATATGTTACGGGTTTTGTAAAGTCATTTTCAAAGACTGTATCCAATTCTTGGCGTAATCGTTTTTTCACTTCTGGATATTGTCCAAGATAATATACGACAAAGCAAAACATATTTGCAGTCTAAGATTTTAAAAGATTAAATAAATGAATTTCTTTGAATTTATTTTTTTTTAAAAGAATAAGTTATTTTTTTTTACTTACAGTATCTGTTCCTGCACCAATAGCATCGAGTATATTAGCAAAAATTTCTTCATCAGTCATTGGTCTTAACAAATCGACATCGACATGTTTTATATTGTTGATATCACGTGGTGTATTGGCAGTTATATAAGTCGTCAGCATATCATGACGAAGGGGTTGATCTAATGGAATATTCTCAATTTCAATCCTTCTTTTTTCAATTATATCATATATTTTATCAAACAAATAATCTTTATTTTTTAAAAGACTAATAGTTTTTCCACGTATAAATGGTACATAATGACGTATAAACTTATTAAACATGAAAAAGTGTATAGCACCCTTCAAAAAAATTTCAATCGATTGAATAAAATTTTCAGACTCTTCAATTTTTCGTTTTTCATCTTCATTTAAAGAATTAATAATATTATTTTTTAAAAGAATTCCTTTATAATAAGAAGAAACAACATCACTTTTTACACCAGTTGAAATTCTAAAAATCATTTCATTTGTAAATCTATGCATCCATTTGATTAGATCCAATTCTTGATTTTCTCCAAGATTATTCCAATAAGATTCCATTTCATTCCATAATTCATTCGTCCATTCAATAGCTTGATAATTAAAACTTGGAGCCATCATAGCTTGACTAAAAAATTGACGATGATATTTCCAAGATTTAAAATCATTATTATTAACAACTCCTAACCCATTCAACCCATATTCTCTTAATCCTTCTGAAATCTGAAGACTAATAGGGTATTTAGTTTTTGTTGAAGGTACATTCATATTTTCAATTAAATCAGGTTTACATAATACAATAATACGTAATCCTGTCAAATTTATTTCAAACATATCACCATATTTTTTATGTAAAGACATATACCAATCTTTACGAGATAAACTTCCTTTTTGGTGAATATTACCAAGGATTGGAAGTGGAAATGGACCGGGTAAAGGATTAGGACGGGTGAAATAACGATAATAATATTGAGTTACATAGATAGTTATAAAAACTATCAAAAGAGAAAATATTTCAGAAATTCTGAACGAAGAGATGATCTTTGATATCATTTTTTTTTCTAGGAAATAAATTTAAAAAAAATTTTTTTTTGTCGTTATTTTTTTTTTAAAAAAAAAAAATGTTACATTATATATATCCATAAGTCAAGATTAGTTAAGATGATTTACACAATGAATAACATTCTAGAATAAAATAAAATCATTATTCAATAACTACAATAAATGACTTTTTTTGGTTTTAAGGCTGCAGGAAATAGATTTCTTGAAAGAAAGCTGACCAAAAATGTATGTGAACGTCGGTACACGTGATATGCTATGTTCTTACTTTTTACCTGCGGAGAGTAATGATTGGTATGATTGTGTCACATCAGTGAATGCCGATAGTGTTAGGAAATAGTCATAAATATAAAACAATTTACGAATGTAGCCCTTTCCGATAAAAAAATTATTGTACAATACTATAACTAAAATAACTAAATTACTTATTTATTTATATTTTTTTGTAAATGTGGCTTGGGAAAATAATGAATATAACGAAGATTAACTATATCGGACGTGAACCGATTTAATTCCCATTCAATAAATGATTTTTTTTATATAATAATTGTCAACAATATTTAATCATGAACAATATTATATTGTAAATGGCTAATCATGAACAATATTATACTGTAAATGGTTATTAACCTACCATCGAACTAGAAATAATACATTATACTTAAGAATAAGATACCGGTTTGAAGTAATATTTTATCAATCAATCTCATGATAAACTGCAATTATTATTGTACAATTGCATAAAGAGAAGATTCTAAAGTCAGCATCAATTTTCTTCTATTATAAGATGATAGATTGATTAACTTTGTCCATATAACTTATCCTGATAGATAAATAAGCCTGTTCATACGCCAAAGAGGAAGTCATTCAATCGATTTCATGTGATATCTAAATATTGGGATCATTGTGATATTAATAATTGTATTATGATTGTGAAATGCTATTTTGTGCTCTATCAGAATTGCTAAAGTCAAAATTCATATAGAATCATTTGATCAGTGCAATATATTCTTCTATTCATTTTAATAAATGATGGAGATAGATGATTTGATGAATAAATATGCGTATTATTATATATCACTAATATCAGATATATTTATGTTAATTTATATACTATTATATTAGAATTAGTAAAATACATACTGAACTTGGGTACATTATGATCTAAAATTGACTGATTTTTTTAATTAATTTTTTTTTTCACGGAAATTTTTTTTTCGAAAAGTAATTATATTGTACCTATCTACAGAAAAATTTGTGTAAATATTGAGGTCGGAACTGGACGTCCGATTTTTAATTTGTTTTATGAGTTAATGTACTATAAGTCAAACAGATTTATTGCAATAATAATTGATAAATAACGATCTTGTAAATTGAAATTTTGTGATGTGGAATTAGTCATATTTATCATGCTCAAACACACATCAAGTTGAGACCACCCAATAATTGAACAATCTTGTTTACAATATATTTGAGGAACAGTCTGGAGGTTTGCTAAATGTGATCCAGAAAATTTTAAATTGTTGGATGTTCAACATAATGTCATAAAAAATTTAATTCTTGGTGAATGTGATCATTTAATAAAATATATATTATTTGGAGATGAAGACATTGAAAATAAAGATATTTGTAAAGAAAAAGAATCAAAAGAAAAGAAAAAAAAGAAATTTCAATCATGATTAACTTGAGTGCAGCATGGCACGTTACGCATGTTATAGTTATTATGATTATTATTGCAACATCTGGTTTAGGATAAGGATTTGATTTCGCTTGCAACAACTAGTTTAAGGTTAGGTTAATAAGATGAAAGAACATTGGACGGTCCCCTAAAAATAAATGATTTTTTTTTGTACAGAAGAAATGTTAAGAATCACGTAATTTTATCGTTATGTCAATATTGAATTATTAATGTAAAGCAAATAAAGTTTCTATTATAAATTTAAAAGATGGGTGATATAAATTACACGTACAATTTGATTGGCTTACAGAGACCTGTACAGCCATGTGACTGAAATTTTTTCAGTCCTTCGCTGAATATATAAAATAATAATAAAATTTTAATTAGTATAAACTGAAAATTTACTAAAAAGAAGTGTGACCCGACCACTGACTGCTAAGACTAAGACTAAAAGATCTTACATAGTTTAACACACTGAATTCGCTAAATATAAACGTCATTTTCATTATTTATATTTATAAAATAAGTTTCATAAATAATATTTATATAAAGCTTCATTACTAAATATGGATCAGCTCCAATATATAGATTATAAATTATAAAAAAAAAGAAAAATAATATACCACGCACATGATCATAAAAGTTAAGCAAAAAAAAAAATGAAAATTTTTATCTAGAAAAAGCTCGCTTCTTAAACGTCGTAATTCTAACGTATTTTTAGCCACGTGGTTCAACATTAATGTTACACGTACTAAAATAACAGATATATGGATTTCACAAATTTTGGGTTTCTTTTTTTTTATTAACGTTAAAAAATCATAAAAATGGTTGATAATAAACTTTTGCCAAATTATCACAAAATTTACTTGGAATTTTAAATGATGAAGAATATTATGATATTACTATCAAAGTTGGTGACGACCCTTACGTAAAAGTATTTCGTGCTCATATGGTTATTTTAAATTATCGTTCTCCTTATTTACGAAGAATTTTATCAACCAATAAAAAGAAAAACGATGGAACTATGACACATATTAAATAAATTACCAAATATTTCATCTGAAATATTTCAAATAATTTTAAGGTAAGAAAAAACTTAAATGGTAAATTGTTGTAATTTTTAATAAAATTATATAATATATTTTTGATTT
>QKYT01001197.1:0-21802 GCA_003550305.1 Glomus cerebriforme | reverse complement strand
AAATTGTTTAAAAATATGAACATAATACAAATACCATATGATTATATCATTAAGAATATAATGTATACTTCTAATATATCAAATGAATGTTATATCATACTTTGTGTTCGAAATTTTGCAAATAAGTTTAAATCAAATTGGTTTATTTAAAGAAATGTATCAGTTTGCGATATAATAATAACTAGGGAGTTGTGAGGCTTCACGTAAGAATGCTCACATTTTATAATTTGTATTAATTAACTATAAAAAAATTTAATAAATTATTTATTTAATAAAAAAAAAGTAAATATCATAATATTGTCCATTTGATCCAAACCCCAAACCATTCCAACAAAACCTTCATAATTAAATTTTTCTGATGAACAAATTCCTATCCAAGCATAAATACAACTCTTTTCAATAATAATATTCCATTCATAAACACCTCTATTACATGCATATTTCAACATTTGCTTTAACATTTTGATGTGACAAACAACCTCTTGTAGCTCCAACTACGGTACCATTATTTTCAATAGATAATTAAGAACTTTATCCCAAACGTATCCCGTTTTATTACATATATAAGGAATTCCTCTAGTTGGAGGTAAATTTTATTTTTAATTAAAAAGCGATAGGCACTAATAATCACATCCGCGGGAACAAATCTTAATGGATCAATAATCTCTGTTAAAATTTTTTTATAAATACGCCTAAAATCAATAAGATCAACTGTATTTGATAATAATTCAACGATCTTTGGACGATGAATAATAATATACTTATCATAAAGTTTTGAAACTAACCTTCGAGGATAACCAATTTTATCTAAAGTTGGTAATCTATTTCTAAGTGAAATTGCTGCATCATTTGAAATTTGATAAGCCGCTCTTATAGCTCCAAATTTTAAAACTTCATATTCAGACATGGCGAAAGGTTTCTTCTCATCAAAAGTATAAGATAATAAATATTGAAAAGCGAGTTTAGTACAATCAATGATGTTTAAAGGAATTTTAGCCACAGATTCTACTAATAATGAAGTCACAATTTTTTTTTGTATTAATGTTCATATGAGCTATCACAAATTATTAAATAATAATTAGTATTAGGCTCAAGTGGAAAATATCTTATGCCAGAAATATTTTGCAACCGATATACATAAATTTGATTTAATAAAACAGGATCAACTGATAATTATTATTTTTTTTTTTTAACAAATACTTTGAAAAAAATTTTTCTCCAATCTAATGTGTCATCCTCGATTGTTGATATATGATCGATTGACTAATAATTCACAGATCAATCTGTGCAACAATATTATCCCCTTACTAAAAAAAAATTTACTTCTAATTGTAACTACAACCAAAAAATTCTTTTCGGATAATTTATTTTTCTACACTAATTCTATAAACACTCACTAGCTTTTATCCATACTGTATGTCTAATTCGAAAATCATGATTCTGTTGGGGTGATAAACTGTCACTGATTCAGGTGTGATGAAAACGAACCTTCCTTATTATATCCATAGCAAACTTCGGAATGCATTATCATCATTTGAAGTTGCTATCGGAGATAATAATAGATGGAGTAAGTGAATGACATCAGCTTGTTTTATAAAATTTTAATAATAAATCTGTTATCGAAGTCACGTTCTATTGCACCGTACAGTCATGTGATATACAACGCATCACAAATAATCACGTGTATAAATGGTATTGGTAGATAATATACGCCGACGTATATTACCGAATTTTTTATCCTATATCAACAAGAACAAATAAGGTTTGTACACAAAATTAAATCATAGGAAGTACAAAATATGGTGGTACTACTGTGACATTGCATACAAAAATGATCACATGGTTTTGGGCGTTATAAAAATTGCGGGTCTGAACGATTAGCCGAATATTATTCTTTAGTCAAATTCATAATAATTGTCCCGAATTATAATCCTTCATTTTAAAATAAAATTTAAACTTTAATTAAACCACAAAAAGAAAAGTTTCAAAATTGGTCAAATTAAATTAACTGGCGTTCTTATAAATTAAGTATTCTTATATTTAGATAATTAATATATAATAATAAATAGATACCGTATAGCACTGCCTAAAATACCCCGGGTCTGAATCAATTTACCTGATTTAAAACATTGAATTAGACCCGGGTGTGTATGTTCATCCTGTCAGTACTAGACAAATTTAATATATGAAAAATTTAAATTTGATTTAAAATAGTGATTAAATATTCTAATTTCTAGGAAATAAATTAGATTTACATATTACATATTTGATATCTTGAAACGGGTATTTTATATGGGGTATGCCGAAATGGGGGTCTCTTAGACAGTGCTATACGGTAAGTGGTTTAATTTCTATAGAGATGTAAATCATTTCAAATTCGTTTGAACCAGTCGAAATGAATTTAAATAGTTAACCCCAAAGTGATTTTGAAATCTACTATTGGTTCATATCTTTTGAAAGACGATTGAAATATGTGTACTACTTTTCTATGTTACAGTGCAATTGTTACACTTGTCGTCCTTTTCCATGTATTGTGGTACAAATACAAACATAATTAACATTATAAAAATTAATAATAATATAGTTATCATTGTACTAAAAACACTTTAGTCATTCTTATTAGAATTAGCGAATCAATTATCTATTTACAAATTAATAAATTAAAGTAAAACATATTACACTGTTTGATAAGAAACGTGACGTTTATAACTTTACGCGTAATAAAAAAAAAATCTTTTTTTATTATTGAAAATCTATTATTAACTAACCTTATTTAAAACTATGACTACCAATAAATGTAAAGCAGTGATTGTATGACTGCTAAACACGTGAACAAGCTAATAAGACACGAGATTTCACTGAAATAATTAATTTAATTATAAATAAATGGATAAGTTATTGGCTCGTTTTTAATTTATAATATTGTTTATATTTACTTGTGCAATATCCCTATTTCGATATAAATCGATGATACAGGACATATAAAAAGGTAGGGTCAGAGTTTGCGTATAATGAACCAAATAAATCATGTAAATCTTTCCTTTTTTGGATATTTTCTGATAATGTCAGCCAGAAATTTATTACTTATTTTAGTAACTGACTGACATTACTGTAATTCCGGCCCTGAAAAAATGCGTACAGCTAATAGTAAAATTTTTTTGACCTTTGTATGCATATTTCTGATACCTACAAAAAAATTTAAATCAAAGAACGCTTGAAAAATTAAAATACGCAGATATAGTACTTAGAATAATCTAGATTTCCCTTTGTCATTAAAACCACTCATTGATTAAAGTTTATAGGAAGTTTATAAAAGAAAGATTCAAAGTGAAATATTACATAAAAGTAAATAAGGCAAAAATAATAGAAAAAGATTCGGGAAAAACAGGAGCTTTGCATAATGGTATGATTTTCAATTCAATAAAAAAAAAGAAACAATTATATAAATTTTATATTGTTCTTAAGATAAATTGCAAATTTATCAAACGTATCAAATGAATAATTTTTTATAGAAATTTTTTTGATAAAGGGAAAATCTCTCCGAAATGCCAAAAAAAAGATAAAGAAAAAAAAAATTTACAATCAAAAATTTCTTTTTTTTCGTAAATAATGAATGGTTTATTTTGATAAATTGTATCACTATGACGCGAATCTTTCTAATCTTTTTCCCTTGAAACATGAACTTTATTATTGCATTCAGGTTAAATTAAAAAAGAGAATCAATATGGCTAAAAATCAGTTCCGATTATTCTCCGCAGAATTTGCCTCAAAATAAACAAATCTTGTGGTTAAATTCGGCGTTAGTATCCTTAAAATTTAACATCATATTATTGATAGCAATGAAAAGATCGATGAGGGTACCAATATTTTATATACTTTTATTTACTAAATATTGGCCTTTTTTAGTTGTTAAATGAATCAATTTTGGTTAAATAGGTTATCATGTGCATAATAATAATGAAATTCAAAGAAGAAAAAAGTGAAATACACTTTCTCTCTCAATATGACATTATATTAATTAATTAAATTTTATCAGATATAAAAATCATCAAATTGGAATTATTCTTTCAGTTCAGAATTCATATGTCATAAATATTATTTTTATAACTAAACCTTTGTTAAATTTATTCTTGAGAGATGATGGACGGCGACTTATGCGTATTTCAATATTCTTTTCAACCAGAAACATTAAAAAAAAAGAAACGTAAATCGAATCCTTTCTTCTTGTACCGTAATTATATGAAAGAAAATGCCCCTAAAAATATTAAGATGACGGAACTTAGTAAAATGGCATCTGACTCCTGGAGAAACTTATCCGAGCTAAATGGAAAAGAGTAAAAGACTCTACGAAATCAATCGCGATTTACCACTAAATACAAAAGATATTGTCAATGAAAGAAACTCTACTGCTGATAAGAAAGATCTTGTTGAAACAAAGAAACCGATCAAGATCCTCCTGTCGCAATCAAGATAGAAAATATGGACTAAAAATGAAACTTATATGAGGTTCATTGGATGAAATATTTAAATTTCGAAAAGAGTTCATAGTTTTTACATGACAAATATGACGTTCAGGTCATTGATTATTTAAAATAATTTTTTTACAATATTTCATTGAAGAACCCGACAATCGGTGGGTCCTTTTTTTCCATTTTTACAGAAAATTTTTTCAGTCATTTTTATATTTTTCGGTTCGTTCTTCTTTATATAATTGCGAAACAAAAAGAAAGGATTCGATTCATGTCTTTTCTTTTTTTTTTTTAATAATTTTAATGTTTCGATTGAGAATAACTGAATACATAAATTATTTCTATTTTTAAGAATAAATTTAACAAGGTTAAAAACTGTAAAATAATGATAAATAAAAATTACATAAAAAAAATTAAATATAAAAGTTATTATAATTTTATGTGTCGGGTATTATAACTTTATAATAAAATACAATTTTTATTTTGATATATTAAACATTATAAGAACATTATTTCAATTTTTAATTTAGTTGTCTTAAGTTTTCATTTCTAGTAGAAATACATCGCGTTAACTCGCGTCAAATTTGCTTACAGGCATTTTGAGGCCGCAATTCGATAAAGTCTGTGATAAATATAAAAAACAATATACACCGTATTTCTTATCATCATTGCTCTAAGTATTCCATTAGTTTCAAAACTTGAATGGAAAATTTCCTGAATGTGGATTATTAATCAACGTCAAATTCTTGATTTCAAATTTAATAATTTCAGATGATATTATCAATACCCAAAGTTGTAATTAATGACTAAACTAGAAATTGATCTAAGCAGAATGTTACACATTTATTTTTTATTTAAACTATTCGTTATAGGTTCGATAACGAAAATTGTTTCAATCATAAATATTAAAATTAACGATTTGAATATATTTCTATTAAAAATTAACTCTTTTTCATAGTTTCATCGTTACATTTTTTAAAAAAAATAATATAACAATAAAACTTATTTATAATTTTCATGTGAATAGTGTGATACTAGAGTGATAAACATAGTTAGTATCTTTACGATTTCAAGTAATACGCTACCTCAGTCAATCCGGCCGAATTACAGAAGAATCCCGAAATACATTCATCCCCTTTAAAATAGTCATAAACATTCAAGTTAACGATTTGCATTTTTTTTAAACAATACCCCAAAATATTACAACTTATTAAGTAAGCGCACATATGATTTCAGACATATTGAATAAAGAATTCATTACATATCTTCATGAAATGTAAGATTCAGACAAAGAAAACGTCTTTATAATACATGACATTGCATTATTTACGTGTAGATAGATGATCACCTTAATTATAGAGTATTTATGTTTGGTATTCTGTAATACTATGCGGCAAGCTGCAGCTCTACGCATTTTTCCGACATTATCTATAAAAGGAAGTAAGCCACTTTATTACATCGGAATATCTTATAAATTTTTGGCTCATTTATGAGATTATATGTTTTTGGAAATCTTTTATTTATCAATCGAATCAAATTTCTAAATAAATAAAGTTTCTTTGTTTGTATATCTATGATTCACCTTCCATACTGTCATTCGAATCTAATACAGAGAATTAATTTGTCCGGGATGAATCTATAGATATAAATCAGGGCAATTATCTATTAAATATATAAATTTGAGTACCATTTACAAATAATATGTTTATTTCAATAAAAAAAATATATTCTTCCTATTTAGGTTAGAATAGCTCGATCTATTATACTTTTGTGTTGACGGCTGCTGATTAAAAAAAAAATACCTACCGATCCGTCTATGGCTCTATCTATGTTGAAAGTGCTAACATAATTCTCAACCGAAAATTTGGAGTGGATTCCAATTATCAAATTGTGAGAAGACCTTTATTATGTCATTCACAACCCAAAACGTATTAAAGATATAGATACAGGCAGTCTGCGCGGTGTGCAAAAGAAACGTCAAGATCGAATAAGGGAGCATTCCTTCCATTATGGATGGTGAACTAATTAATATCAAATGTGAATAGTCACGTGATTTCATTTGCAACTTCTGGCCCAATGTGTGATCATTTGATATAATTTTAGATAGCAATCATTTCGTTTTGGGGTTTACATTGACGTATATTATATAGTACAAAGAGCTTGTTTCATATTACAGTACTTTCTGGAGATTAAAATGAATAGAAACGTTAATAAATTAATAATCTAATAACAGATATTATGTGATTTAGATGATGATGTGATTACCTTAATTACGGTTAATTTTCTACATCGTATAAATAATAAAAATGATTATAAGTTTCTAACAGACATCCTAAAAGGATATATCAATCGTTATATTTCTCCGATTTTTAAATGGCCAATCTTTTAATATCGTATAAATTATAAAAAAATTGAATATAAATAATAGAAATTATTAACACGCCAAAACATATTATAAAGATTGGAGCACGGACGCACATCATATGTAATATTCTACCTTGGCAAAAGTGTCCTAGACTTTTTTTTTTTCTAATGAAGAGACAAGAATCATGAGCAAATATCTACAAGCACAAATCGCATACTTGAAACTTAAGAAACTGAACTAAGGAAATTGATGCAACCGATCCTCTCGAGAAAATTGATGTACATACTTATTGAGTAAAGTATTAAGTCTGCAATAAAGTCAAAACATGTATTTTCAGAGCAGTCCGGAGCGAGCAAGAAGATTGATCGTAGATTAACACAAATGAGTTGATGTTGTTTGTTTTGACAAACGATACAATTTTCTTGATCGATTAGGGCAAACACCTTAGATGGGCTGTAGATGTGTCTATGTATTTAAAGATAGTTCATCTTGATTAGTTGGCATAATCAAATTGCAAAATAACGAACCGAAAGATTATCTGCCATAAAATTTTCATATTACCTAATTTTTCCATCATTATAGTGAAGTACACTTCAAATATTTTTATTAATTAATTTTTTGTCCTTTGATTTTTCGTTGTTAAAGTGGTCTTAAATCCAGTTTATCGATAATTATTCCAATTTGAGCTTGATCTTGGAACTCAGCTCTATAATCAATCGCACGTCAGAGTTTTTAATCATTATTTCCATATCTTTGTTATCTAAACTCATACTCCTTTTACCGCATAATTTGTCTCATTATGGTCATAATAAATAGATAAATAGAATAAGGATTGCAAAGGGAATCGAAAAATCGGAAAACGCTTAGGATAGGCTAAGATTTTCATGATAGATCAATATAATTTGGTAAAATTGAACTAGTGAAAATACAAATATAAGTGTGTATATATATTAGCTTAGATAACTGCTTTTCTTTTTGGTTTTGATTCAGTGCTCTAGCTATTCATACATTACCTTGATAAAAAAAAAAAGTATCCGATCAAATTTGATTATCTGAATAGTTGATGATAAACAATATATCATTCGTCTCATTACTACCAGACCAACCAGACCTTAGCAACATCAATACAAGATTATCCACAACATGGGAAAAGTATAGTAGTAATTGAATTTAACATTTACAAGCGCATTAGAAAGATATCGAAAATTTCATATACTCACATGATTTAAATATCAATATTTTCCTACGCAAAACCTAGGCGCACTCCGCACTTTCAAAATTCGTGCCATTGACTGTAGTTTTAAAAGACTTTTGAAAATGCTTATTCTATCGTGTCTATCACCATTTAAACCTATAATAACTTGAACTCAAACGGAATTTTTTTTGACTAGAGAGAAAAAAAAAAAAATTTTTTCCAGATATTAGTGTAATTTTTTCTCTGTAATATTATGAGAAAAACAGCGAATTTTTAATTCTTAATGATGATAAAACAAGCCTTACTTAAATCGGTGAATTTTTTTTAACAATAATAAATTCCAATTTTCTTTAAATTCGATAGTACCAAACGCGTTATTATCGATTGTATTTATTGGCTTTTAATGTATTAACAAATTATTCAAGGTTAAAAAATTATTTTTGGTACTTCTGTTGAGTATGTCTCGAAATTAATAGAATAAAGAATAATTTTATTTTTTCATTTTATTAGAATGTGCGAAAAATAACAGATAGGATTGATAAAGATTAAAATAGAATTAAAAGATAAAGAGGACAACCATTAATAATTTTTTTTTTTAGTAAAATGAGGTAATGATATGACATGGCACAATGAAATGCCATTTAATCATTTATAAATGAGAGTTCACAAACATGAATGTGGCAAAAAATACTTGCATAAAGTTGATCATATGACTTGATTTGATTTTTACCGAATATTAATCTTCGGTCAAACTTATAGTGTCGGCCCGAGTTATAGACTAAATGAATAATCGGAGCCAAATTAACGTTAAAAAAAAAAAAAAAAGATTGACACGTATTTTTTTATTGCAGTTTTATACAGAAACTGTACAACTACTAACTTTTATAAAAATGATTGTAAAATATTTTTAAAAATTATTTCTTTAAATATGAAGATCTTTTTTGTCTCATTTATCTCCCTCAGATAATAAAAAATGATAATTCTTTTCTAGCTCATATCCTCACGTGGCGTCGTCTTTTTTGTCTTTTTTCTTCTTGCTAGTTGGTATGTTGATTGTTTCAAATTTTAGTTTCAATATTGAATGTTGCATTATCAACTTTTATTTGAGTTCTACAAAGAGTAATCTTTGATCAGGCTCACAAACAGGTGGCAATATCTAATATGTAAGAAATGTCAAACTTCAACATTCTCCGCGGAAAGCACTTAGCATGAATCAATGGATAAAAAACCATATTCATGAAAAATGAATAATTTTCTTGCAAAAACCTGGGAAAAAATGTTCCTATCATTGTTACTTCTTCTATAATGTTAATATCAGATTCTAGTCATTGTGATATCACATGCGAATAGATTAAAAATTTAGTAACAATTAATTGACAAGAGAAGTATAAACGCCAAGATAGGTAAGAAACAAGATTCTCCACAAATATTTTGTTTTAAATTTATAGATAACAGTAATCAAAATATTTCAATTATTTTTTTCAAAAAAAAAATAAATAAAAATATTATTTGTCAATTTAGATGATCACGGCGACGTATTGTCGACGGAGTTGGTTTTTGTTCAACCGTGAAAGAGGAAAGGTTACACGTAGGCAAGAGCCTAAACAGAACACGTGCCAGTCTAGCTGCGGGATTGTCGAAACTAATTTTCGGACCCGTTCGTTATAATTTCGTTAGTTCCAAGATCTTATTCGGTAACAAAATTGTTAAGAATCGTTAATTTATTAAAGAGAGTAAATCGGAAAAATATATGAATAATGAATTAAAAAAAAAAAAGAAAGAGAGAACTTTCCTCTGTTCAATAACTAAATGAGAAAATTCCATAAATAATTGAAATCTTCAGACTTATTAAAGCTCACTCAATTGACATAAGATCGGATGATAAAGTAGGTTATCTAATATTGCAATAGAATGATAATTTCATTCTTATGCGGTGCAAATACAGAGAAAGCTGCTTATATAATAGTATATGTAGAATGAGTTTGGGGCTTTAAAAAATGGTATTTGGTTGGGCGTAATCTGGAAGATCAAAATCACATGTAGATATCTGTTATTTACTATCGTTATACAAATTAAAATAAAGATATCAGATGAAAAACCTTTTGCTTTTTTATCTGATCTTGGCGTTTCTATTCACAGGTCACCTCATCTTTAAATCTAGAACAAACATTTGCAAATGAAATTGTGCATGGCACAGTATTTCATTCCAATTTCGGGTGTGTTGGGTCTAGGCTATATCAATTTCAATTTAAAAGGTTTCATTGATAACACGGACTGTTAGTAAATATAAAAATATATAATGGGCCGAATTATTCTAACCTAAATGGAAAATGAGCACAATTTTTGTAAATAAAACACAATCCATGAAATATATTTCTAATCAATAGTAAAAATAGCGAAAATGTTTGTATAGAAATTTCGCTGCATCATCTCATAAAAAGAATCAGAATTTTTTTTTTTTTTAAAAAAAAATGGGTAGATTAAATAATAGAAAAAAGTTTATGTATAAAAATAAAGCAGTTCCTTATTAAACATGGAAAATAAAAGAAATCTTAGAAATTTTCTAAAATTAGAAAATTAAGGATCAAACATGTGAAAAAAAATAAAACTAAGTCTAATATGCATATGGAATGAGTTAACTATAAATGGCAACTGGATGATAAATGTCCCGAATTTTTTATTCACGGAATAAATTAACTACTATTACGGTTAATTTTTTAATAATTTCCGATTTTCAATAATTATAACTAAAAAAAAATATACCTAAAAAATCTAAATATAATCCAGAAATTGTCGATTTGGATAATTTTTATAATTTTTGTGCATATTTAAATATACATTATCTTACAGATCATGTGTTCCTTTGTCTATAAGTAACATCTTTGTTCTATATAATATAACGCTATTATAAAGAATAAAATTATGCAACTCTGTTGTAATTACATCTACCTGATTTTAGGTCAAATGATATATATAAAAGTCAACCCTCATTTTTTAAAAATTATTCTAGGTTAAAATCTGGATGACGTCAATTTTATTTTGTTTCGAAACAATATACGTGCACAAAACAATTCTGCTTACTATTAATATTTATAATTGTCGTATTAAATATAAAGAGATTTTATATATATTGACCATAGACGAATGAAATTTAATTATCATAAATAAAAGACATTAATTCAATATTACATACATATTATTAAATGTTTAATAATCGAGAAATTACAGAATTAAAGATTTCGATATATAGGTTAATTAATAATGATCCCATAAAGTAATGATTTTTGGTCCCCGAATTTATTAATTTATTATAGGAATATAATATACATATATAAATTAAATTATATGAAATACAAAAATTTTAAAATTTAAAAAAAGTCAGTTAATTTGATTTATGTATAAGCCTTCTATCTTATAGTTTGTACTCTGTAATTCGGCCGACTATAAATTTGAAAATCAATGACATATTTTGTTTATTACTTCAACAAAAACGCCCATTTTTTTTAAAAAAAATAACCCATGTGATTATTTTGTACAGTTCTGTATTTTTTGGGGTACCGTAGTATTTCATTTTTTTAAACATTAAACCCCAGTAATGCATAATATAAACACATGTTCTATTTTTATTAAAATAGGTTTATTGCTGTTTTCTTTGTCTTAGATTCCATTTTAATATTATATGCAGATTTCGCGTATATAATCTTTGTTCTGTCACTTCTGTATGTATAATGTATGTCATGTGTTCAATAAAGAAAAGACAGCGCGTTTCTTCTTTTATCTTGGATAATAAAGTTTTATTTCATTATTAATTTTTGACATAAATAAGACGAATTGGCAATAATAAAGTATTTTTCACTATTTTAAAATAAAAATTCAACATTAATTTAATTATTTGTTACTTATTATCACTATTCACAATTTTGAAAAGATAGGAAATGACTACATTCATAAGTATAAATTCTCTACCAGATCTTAATTACGTGACTTTTATTTTCTTGGTGAACTTTTTATTTTATATTCGTCCTAAATACTTTAATTACTAGAACATCGATACTTTTCATGTTCACATAACTTAATTAACACTCTTCTACGCAAAAGATTTTTACAGTATTTCCAGTCTTACAATTTCGTTGATTTTTCAAAGTTTAAATTACTTTGAATTTAAACTATTTGATCTATTTGATGATGTTATTGATTATACATATATTCAAAGACATGTATAAATTTAAGGGAATTAAAGATTGGTAGAAACCTATTTTCGTCAGCAAAAGGTACAAAAATCCTCGATATTGCTAGCCTAACGTCACTCTAGGGATGGTCAGTCTGATTTTGAATCAGTCTCTAATTTTAGCCACAATTATCAGCATTAAAAACTGCTTTGGAATCAAATCGGTTTATATGTAAAAAATTGTAGAGAATCGATTCTACTATGCCGTTTCGATTTTTTCAGAATCGATTTCAATCCCTACCCTGTAATAATGGCATTAATGAAGAATATGCAATGTAAGTCTTATCATTATTTTGAAAGATTTTCTTCTGTACATTTTACAAAATTTTGTATTCAAATTATGTTTAGATAAAGTATAAAGATTAACTTTCTTCAAAATATTTTACTCAAGGACTTGATGAAAACAAATGACTAAAAATACTACACCTAGCGTGTAAAACAATGAATGAGCCTTACTGAAAGAATGTAAATCTAGCTCATATTAGGTGATGGGGCATTTTGATTATGAATTGATTAAGATATTATAATACTTTAATTCTTATTTACTTTAGCACATTTTAGATAGAGATTCAACTGTTGTCCACCCAGTTCAATTGACAAAATATACAACTTCATCTCCACGTGTGTAATATAATCGATCGGGAATTTCATGGCGAGCTGCTTGTTTAATTCTCCATCAGTAATTATATTATTATATTTTAGTTATTAATTTTATGATTTTGCATTACATTGTTTATAGTTTACCCTCATAATAAACACTTTCATTATTAATTCAATTTAAAATATTTGGAAGCTATCTTAACATATCGTTTATTGTGAAAAAATAATCTTACAAATTACATAATTTTACAGAAATTATTACATAATATATACCGCCAAACGATGAAACATAATTGGATTTCATTTCTTAATACTTATACTAAATCATAATCTTATTTGTTATGTTATCATAGAGATAAAATTTATCTTTAATTGAAATTGTAAGATATAAATATTATTTATTAATTAATCCATATTTTCTACCTTGATTGCGACAGGAGGGTCTTGATCGCCTTCTGTTGTTTCATCAAGATCTTTCTTATCAGCAGTAGAGTTTTTTTCATCGACGATATCTTTCGTATTTGGTGGTAAATCGCGATTGATTTCGTAGAGTCTTTTCCATTTAGCCTTATCAACATCGGATAAGTTTCTCCAGGAGTCAGATGCCATTTTACTAAGTTCCGTCATCTTAATATTTTTAGGGGCATTTTCTTTCATATAATTACGGTACAAGAAGAAAGGATTCGATTCACGTTTCTTTTTTTCTAATGTTTCTGGTTGAAAAGAATATTGAAATACGCATAAATCGCCGTTCATCGTTGATATAGATCTCTCAAGAATAAATTTAACAAAGGTTTAGTTATAAAAATAATATTTATGACATATGAATTCTGAACTGAAAGAATAATTCCAATTTGATCATTTTATATCTGATAAAATTTGATTAATTAATATTGAGAGAGAAAGTGTATTTCACTTTTTTCTTCTTTGAATTTCATTATTATTATGCACATGATAATTTATTTAACCAAAATTTGATTCATTTAACAACTAAAAAAGGCCAATATTTAGTAAATAAAAGTATATAAAATATTGGTACCATCATCGATTTTTTCATTGCTATTAATAATATGATGTTAAATTTTAAGGATACTAACGCCGAATTTAACCACAAGATTTGTTTATTTGAGGCAAATTCTGCGGAGAATAATCGGAACCGATTTTTAGCCATATTGATTCTCTTTTTTAATTTAACCTGAATGCAATAATAAAGTTCATGTTTCAAGGGAAAAAGATTAGAAAGATTCGCGTCATAGTGATACAATGAATAAAAAATTGAACAGAATAAAGCATTCATAATTACAAAAAAAAGAAAACTATGATAGCAGATTTCCTTGGCGCTTCGGAGTGCTCTTCATTTATCATAGAAATTTCTAAAAAAAAAGATATTATTTACTTAAGTTCGTTAGATAAATTTGCCGTCTGTCCTTCGTTATTAAAAGAACAATACGAAAATACAATTGATTGTTTTTATTCGAATTGACAAGTCATATCATTATGCAAAACTCAATGGCGTATACGGCACTTATCTGTCCGTTTGATTTAAGATTGAAATTACAGTCATATTAATAAGATGCTTTTTGTGATGAAGAAAATCAGAAAGTAGTTACTTCTATTAAGGAATTTAAGTTTGAGCTAACTATAATGAGTTGTCAAGCCTTTATCAATTCCGATAAGTTGTTTAATAACTGTGAATATAACAAAATTTGTTATCTAACCTTATTTGGATTAGTTACATGTATTACAAGATTGCGAAACGATGGCTGTGATTAAAGAGATGACTATTTTTTCTTTGATACTACTACTAAAAAAGCCATTATTCGAAACATAAAAGTATCACAAATTTTTGTGAAGTATATTAAATGGAAACAAATGAGTTGGGCAAGATGGCAAACTTTAATTTTATTTAAGATCAATGATTGAGTCTCTCCCATTTGCATTGTTCATTCTATTATTCTACCGCCCTTATCCTATTGGGCTTGAGATAAGTCTTTATTTATCTGCCTTTTAAGTATTAATTCGGCGTTTATTTAATCAAAAGTATAATACAAGACCATTCTCTATTAGGTTTAATATCGTGTAATATTTTCTTAGGGAGCTACCAATATAAAAATATAAAAGGNTGCAAAAAGTTCGGTATTTTTATAAATATTAAAATTCCTCTTAAATATAGACTATGAATTCGTCCGAAAAACTTTCATAACGATGAATATTCCGGCCTCGTGAGTCAATGATTCCCTAGTAAAACGCGCGACTCAAATGGAAATCAACAATAATATCAATAATTAGTAATAATAGTATAAGTTATAGATAGATTTATTATTTTAACATTCTCATGAAAACAATGCTGCAGGATATTATTTGGCTATTTCAGTATTGTAATGATGTAAACTCGATTATTGAGAACAATATATACTACTAACACGTTTCAAAAAAAAAAAAAAAAAAAAAAAAAAAACAAAAAAAAATTTTCTTAGCATCCAATTTGAAAAAGAAATTGATTACAATAAACAGATATTTCAAATATTCACGAAAAAAATATAAAAATTAACGAAAAAAAATTTTTTCTGAATAGAAATTATTAGCTTTCATCCCTTTATCTTAATTAATTCAAAGTTGTACAATTATCGTGGGCCCCATTGAACGAAAACGCCATAATTCTTGTTGGTTGTTAATTTTTAGTATTTAAAGAATTTGATTGTTAAAGTTAAACGATCCCGAAATATAATATTCACCACCGCCAAAAATATTCGGAAGCCAATTAATCAATCAAAAGCGTCCTTGATTTGCGAATTTTTTGTGCGAGGACCCCTACATGAAATCTTAAAAACTAAATACGGCAAGAATTCGACGATCATCTCATAACTGTGCAGAGTAAAATTTAATTTTTGTATTTTTAGCATGCTGTCAATGTAATGAAATTTTTGATATAAAGAATCAGATATTTTGTTACCATAAATTTCGCATATGTTTATGTCCACAAAGGGGTTTGTTTATTATTTTTTAATTTTGCCACACACCTTAGTACTTTGCTGAATAACCAGTTAATAATGTAACACTGCGATCAGCTTATTGTGCATATATAACAGATAATATTCATAACATTAATTTTTTAGCACTCGTTGTATATATTATTATATAAATATACTTATCACTTTAAATATATTTTTAAGTAATAGAATTAGCAGATATTTAATAGTTCCAATCAAAAAAATATATTTTTTCCTCCATTTTTAAATAAAAACACTTTAAATAAAGTTTAGTAAATTTCTTGTCGATCTTAGTTGCGACACAATATCCGTGGTTCGGGATTTTTCCGAAGATATGGATTACTGTATTATATAAATTCCAGGGTCCTTATTTATATGATTGGTAAAAAACATTGTTATGATGTTATTGGATTAGAGCTAGACTTATTTCATTAATCTTAAAAAGATTTGGGATTATTTGTTCGGAGAAGGCCTTTATTAATGAAAATTCATCCGCAGGATATGGGCGCAATGTCCATAAATGGATTGTTTTGTTTTGTCGCTGAAATTTGTATCCATATAGTATGGAATTAATTTCCGAATTTTATAAAAAAAATTTTATTATATCTTAACTAAACTATGTTATTAATTCAACAAATTTTAAAGTACAGCATTATAATCGAATAAGAAGAAACTTTCAATCTTAATTGTTTTATTCAAAGTGATAATAAAACAATTACATATACAGTATATAATAATTATCATCGGAATTTAACATTTTTAATTGTCGTGGTATGGACACAGGTCAATTCTTAGATGATAATTTCATAAACTTTAAACTTCCTTAAACTTTCATAAATAATAAACTAGGTAATGAGAACCATTGTAAGTTCGGGAAAAAATTATTTGTGCGATATTATTTTTGTTATCAGTTATCAGTATATCTGATATAAACGAAATCGCCACGTGATCTTTGTGATTCCCTTCGTACAAAAAAAAAATAATTTTGCAATATTCAATTATAATATCTAATAACTATCTCGTAATTAACTATATAAAGAAAAATTGGCAAAAAATTTACGTAGGTGATACATTTAAATAATTGTATACAGTAATAACAATCATTAAATCGTAAATACCTGCTGATTCAAAAAAAAATTTTAGTTATATAGACTATTGCTTCGCACCAAGATCAATGAGTTTAAACTAATATAGCAAATCGTGTACATAAAAAATATACCAGAAATAAGCTGTGACATAAACAAAAAACTGATTTATATTCAATTAGAAATTTATAGCTAATATTGATATCCTGATGATTCTTGAACTTAAAATATGCAAAATAATGAAAACTACCTATTTTTAAAAATTTTTTCATGTGATTTATTATCAAAAAAAAAATAAAGGTTCATATTAGGTGTCTCATATCAGATATCAATAGATTAATTAATAATCACGCCACCCACCAGTTCGCTGCAGTACGCCATTTCATTTCGCCCGAACCTAAAATATAGTAAAAAATATATGGAATAGATCAGGCGCAGATGCACCACACGTTACACATTTCATAATTATTTATACAGCGAGTAATCCAAGTATGAACAAATTTTTTTAGTTATATAGATATTCACCTTTAATATTAAAAATAAAATCTGTCCTTGGATATTAAATCGCTTTATACAACCGAAAGAAATCCTATAAAAATTTTCTTCAATAAATCTGATAGAACTCAGACTTTATTATTTAGGCAAAATCAGTTGAATTAGACCAGGGGTCTTACTTAGAACTACGATAGTTATGGAATACTTAAGTATTAAGATTAAATGAATATTCATTAATATATGTCATTTTTTGTAACGATTCTAAAACGCATTTTTAATAAAATGTAATTTAAAAAACTGTATTATTTTTTGATACTTCTAATAATTGTTTTATAATATCAATTACAAAGTTACAAACAAACAATAAGTTTCATTAAATTATAACCGACAAAATAAAATGTGGCTGATAATTTCCTAAACCCGGGATCTAGGTGTAAAGTTTCCCAGATTTAAAATTTTAATTTTTATCTCAATATATGATATCATTCTAGTAATACCAACGTTTAAAAGAAAGATTACAAACTGTACTGTTCAAAAGGTTTTTTTTTTATGATCTTCCTTCTTTATGTCCATGATTAATTAAACTGTCATTTAAGCTTCAATTCTATTAGTTTGATAATAATAATCTATAGGCCTTATAAAAAATTTTTCAGAAAATTAATCACATTTCTGAGTTTTTTTTTTTTTGAAATAAAAACAATAAAAACTAGAAATCTATCGAAGTATTTTTTTATAGAATGGTGGCCGAAGATTTTTCTGTCAATTAGAAATGGCCAAGGCCAAATTCTTGCCAACACTGAAATTTATATGTTCGAATCTACACAAAAACAACAATAATACAATAAATCTCAAAAAAAAAGGATTAATTTACTTGTAGAATTTATTTTCTATATCTTGAAATCAAAGATTATTAATCCCTCAATTTGAGATTTATACGGCTAGACTGATACTGTCACGGTGGAAATCGATCGATCGATCGGTATATCGGTCACGTGATATAACCGGACGATCATGTTCGAAATGTTAAATATGTTCGAAAAGTTTAACATGTCCAATATGTGTGATATGTTCAACATGTTGACTATGCCCAATATGTTTAACATATTTAATATAGTTAACATGTTTAATATGGTAAACATGTTAAACATTTTTAGTTTAGTTTTTTTTTATTATAAATAAGCGTTCTATTTTCTCATGTAAAAGATTGTTTAGACAAGGTTTTTGATTAAGTTTTAATAAAGATATTTAAACTATAAATTAAAATTAACCAAGTGTTATATTAAATTGTGATAAATTCTTTATTCGTGTCTGATTGTATGAGCCCAGGGTTGCTATACTTTATTCANGTCTGATTGAATTTAAAGTTAATATACTGTTTAATTTTATTTATGATTTAATGATATTTATTTATTGTTCAATATCTATATACATTTAAATTTATAANACATAATAACCTTCTGCTTACATAATTAAATATACCATTTATTTATTAAACACTAAAGAACTGATATTAACAAATTGGTGCCTTCTGCCAGAATCTTAACCTACTATCCGCCTCCAGTTATTATATGTTTCAGAGTCATTTTTGACCGAAACACACTACATGATGCTATACATAGACAACTTGGACTAAATAACATAGCCCACTATCACCGTGATTTTTCGTGTGATAGGTGTTACCCATCNNAAATCCCCTTAACNCNNACCTTTCAGCACTTTTGGTATTGGGTTTCTTCCAATTACCCTGTTATAGAATACACCAGATTCACCCAACAATATTTTGAAGAAGTTGCCTATTCAGCCACCACTGACAATATCAATAATACTATCCATAGCCTTATATTCAGCATCAGATACGCTGATATAGAATTTCTAGATTACATTATCATTCGTCAAGACTTCATAAACACCTAAAACATAACCAATGGATTTCAACAGAATCCCATTGAAGTTCTATACCAAGTCAGTGAAACCACTACCTCACCTGAGCCAGAAAACCTTAGTGATATCTCCTCAGAAACTTCTGAAGAAGATTCAAATACACTGAATAGTCCATCGTAAGTCTCCTCATATTGGCAAACAATATAATGCAACCAAACTAAAAGACTTTCAGAACTTGAGACAAGCTATTGCGGCATTAACCCAAGCACTGCCAAACACTAACCAAGCTCTGACTGGAAATACCAACGCTATCAATAATTTGCCAAGAAGAGAAGGAAGAGTCTGAGCTACCATACTTTTATGATGGTAACCAGGATCTGATAGCATGGTTGGAGGATTTTACCTGAGCCTGTAATGCGAATGGGATCACAAATGGTCAAAAGTTAGAAGTAGTCCCAATGTATTTAAAAGAGTCTGCATCCACATGGTGGAATTTGAACTAAGCACTACCAAATAATAACCCCAACAGGATCACTGTGTGGATCGGCAATAATAACAATACCGATTTCATTCAGAATTTTTCCAGAGCATTCAGAATGCAAACGTTGGTCAAATTTAAACCACGGAATTGGAATAACACTGACAACAACCTGGTGAGGATATCAATACGTATACTATCTCATTGCAGGAGTTGTACCGAAGAGTCAAAACTAATGCGTTTATATATCCTGAAGCCATTAAGGCTGGGAAATTCATTAACAGATTGTTGCCTGACCTCTATGTCACAGTAAAACTACATAATGACCAGATGTGAAATGGTGCAATGAATAGAGCAAAGGCCTATAAATTAATGCATCAAGACCAAAAAGCTGTCAATACTTATTTAAGCAAATTCGCACTCTCAGGAACAGGTACTCAATCGGATAAACTTCTTAAGACTATACAAGACTTGACCAGACAGGTTCAAAACTTGGGTACTGGAAGTCATAATAATAGAAGCTATAATAATGACTATCAAAATGTGAATGCAGCAACAGCACATCCTTTGAATTGGCAAAACTCCTGCGAACAACCAGGATATATTGTAAGAAATTGTCTACTTGGAAATGGTGGTAACAATCGAATGATACCCGCTACTAATAATATGAATGCTAATAATATGAATACACCTCAACTGACTACTAATGGATAGCAACTTGTGCAGATTCAACAGATGTTGACTCAATTGATATCTCAAGAAAGGACTGATGATTAGTCTTTAAACTAAGAGGCGTACCTTCAGAAGGTGAGCATACACGCTAGACTATAATACTTTTAAACTTAACACTATTGGAAATGTATCCCGCTACTAGAGTAACGTGAAGCAAGATCAGGTTGAACTCTTTGAAAAGGACAACTAAAGATACTCTTAAAGAAGAAGAGACTATTTTAAGGACCTTATAACCATCGAAAGCTTCAGAAGCAAAAAGGACCATGCAGAAAGGAACCAAGAAGAAACCTGCAATGGTAGCTCCAATTTTTAAGATAGTTGAACTATACAACTCGCAACAATTTTTTAACCAAAAAGCTGATATTACTAATGGTCAATTGTTGGCCATGAATCCAAAATTTGGACTAATGATTGCAAAACAATTAAGGAAACCTGTAGTCTAAAAGAGGGTCAAAGAACAAGAGAAAAAGCTGACAAAAAGGGTAGCTGAAAAAGGAATACCAGAGAAAGAAAATATCGAAGTCCAAGATCTATTGCAAGTAAATACCTCTACTGGACCAAATGATGAAAGGACTTTGGCATTATATTGTGAAGTCTTGATTAAGCATATAAAGTTCCCCTTGATAGTAGACTCTGGATCTGCTAGTAATATCATATCCTTATCCCTATTAAAGAACTTAGATATGGAAATAACCTAAGCCTCAAAAACTATAATGGTCAACGTAAATGGTGAAAGATGAAGACCATTAGGTGCTGTATCAGATATACCACTTAAGATACATGGTCAGATTATCCTCATGGATGCCATCATTACAAACGCAAATTAGTATGCTGCTATTGTAGGTAATGATTAGTTACAAAAAACTAAAGCCATTTTAGATTACGATAACAACCTAATGATCATTACATGAAAATATGAGGTCTTTGAGGTCGCTATTGAATGTAGAGAAATGTTTCATCATATAGTAAGTATTGAGGTACCCAAAATGGAAGTAGAGGAAGAAGTAAAGGAAGATGAATCCAAACACTAGTCGAAATAGTCCATTTCGGCTAAATTTCGGCTGGCTGATTTTAGGCCGAATTATGCTCTAATGCTGGTCNAAATCTATGTTACTCTTCNGGTACNATTCGAATGTAGATTTNGATCAAACTTATGTTAAATTTCGTAACAACCAATCGGTTAATATTCAAGCAAATATCAACACCCTTCGGTACCACTCAGATGTAGATTTCGATCAAACTTATGTTAAATTTCGTAATAACCAATCGGTTAATATTCAAGCA